>VXBC01012147.1:245382-307119 GCA_013399945.1 Ploceus nigricollis
CGGGCGAGGTGCGCCCACTGCGCATGCTCCGCCCCTCCCGGCACCGCTCCCCGCCGCGGCGCCACCTAGCGGCGGCGCGCTGCTCCCGGCGCTGGAAGTGCCAGTGGGGAGGCGGAGGGGGGGCGGCTCTCCATTGTTTCCCTGCCACAGCATTCCTTGTAAAGGCAGCCCGGGAGGCCTGCCCGACGCCTACTTGGGCCCCTTCTGCGGGCAGCTGGCGGAGCTGTCCCCCAGCAGGGCCCGGGGGCTGGATGGGTGGCGATGGCGGCGGGGCGGTGTGAGCCTGCAGGTGTGCCGGCAGCAGCGTGTGCGGGCTCGGCTTTCCTCATTGGGAAGTTAAAGGCTGCAGCGGCTGTTGCCACTGAGCGAGGCCTTGGGGAGCATCTGCCCTGCAGAAGGGCTTTCTGTGCCGTGCTTCTCCCGCAGCGGCCGGTTCCCACCTGTCTGTGGCTCCTGCGCACAGCCTGCCCCAGAGGCACCCTCGAAGGATCTGTAGTGACAAACCAAGCATAGGAACCACCATCCGTTCAGTTTCCGGCGAGATGACCTTTCCGAGCGGGTGAGGGTGCTGGGTTTGGTTTATTTCCCCCTTCCTCTCTGCAGCTTGGCGAAGCTGAACCCAGGAGATGGAGAGAAGCAAGGCCGGGTGTTCCCACACGAGTTACAGTGTTTAAAGATAAAACAGGACTTGAACAACATCACCCCTGACCTGTGCTTTACAGACCATTACATTTCACTCACTTACCGTGAGCCGTGATCAGTGGTTGACATTAAACCAAAGCCTTCCCAGCTCCAGGAAGTTAACCACTGTGTGCTACAGGGACAAGGAAGACCTAACTGGCACAAGGAAATAAGCCCAAGTTTCTGAAAAACAGGAGACATCATAGCGAGTTTACCAGTCACAACCAGAAACAGCACTGGGGAAAAAGGTGTTAAGAAAATGGGAGGAAGGGTGTTAAAGGTGGACCTTTTTACATAAAAATATCATAACATCCATTAAAAACTTATTGTTTATAATTAAGATACGTTCTCAGTTATCAGCATTTTTCATTTATGTTTTATATGCATTGTATCACTGCAAAAGTGTCAGCAAGCAGCCTAGCAGTGGTTTTAAAGAGATGCCTTGCATTAAGGAAAGAGCTGTAGGGTAGATGGGTAGAAGGGGGTTATTTTACTGTAATTACATTTATAATACACCTAAAATACAACCCCTGAGCTTAATCTCCAGTGCAAATTCTCCTCATACTTACTACTGCCAGTTCTTCATGTTTGATGCAGAGATCTTAGTTTTTGGCATGACTAAATCAGTGTACTACCAGTTCAAGAAAATTTTGGATGCACCAGAGGGTAAATCTTGACAGCATTCCTTGGAACAGCCCCTAGCCGAAGTTAACCAACAGTTACCACAACATTTGTGCCCAGATATCACATTGCTTTTGACAAAGCTTGTTGGTGGGTTATGAAGATCGTATTACCCACAAATTTCTACTAGTCACAGCTTGTTTTGGTTTTGTTAAAATGTTTAATTCCAGTTTGTGTGCAATCTTTGCATTGCTGCTGGAAAGCATAAAGAAATAGATAAATAGCTACATCTTCTCAGCAACTTAAAGAAAAGTGTTGATAAACAGTAAGTAATAAAAACATTATTCCAGTTCAATAAACTGTGAATAAGAACTAACTGGTAGGCTCCCCCTACATTTTTAAATGCAATTTCTTAAGTGCAAGTTTAATGAACTAAGTACTATATTCGTATACACTTAAAATACTGTAGGTTTTATAACTCAGTAAAGGACTTTGCATGGGAGATTTCCTGTGTATTAAATTACCCAACATCGTGGAATTTTATTTGGAAATTTTAAATATAAAATGAAACATTCAGGCAGCATAGATGAAAAATTCCTCTTCCAGCATCAGGTCTTTACAGTCAGGAATCAGGCCTATCTTCTGGTGAGGTTTGTGAAGTTTTCTCACCAGTGGAACACCATGTCCCTTCCTCCCTCACTTCTGGTAAGACATTGTTTCTAAAGCTGATTTAAAAAAAAAAAAAAAGGAAAAGAAAAAAAGATGGTTTTATTTTTCTCTTCATTGACCTCACACCATAACACTAATCCTGAGAATTGATTCACAGCATCTTGCTGAAGGGAGATTAGCAGCAATACCTTTCTCAGCCTTATTTGAAGGACAACTTGTCCTCCTTTGCAGGAGGTACCCAAAGCCCAGAGGAGCCACCAGGTTACCCTGCTTGCAGGCAGACACCGTGTGCCCACCTTGCCTGCCCTGCCAGGCTCACATGAAAGGTCTGTGGCTGGCAAAGGTAAACAAGTCAGCACAGTCTCCCCTCTTAAGACATGTAACATCAGGAGAGCTAGGATTACAGAAAGGCTGGGGCTATACAGGCACTTGGCCTAGCAGGGGTTAAAGATGTAGGTTTTACTTTATAGCAGTGCAAGGGCACACACCAATAATCAGAGATCAAGACTGATTTAAACTGCTTTTTGATCTGAGCAGCTGAGCTGCAATGCAGGCATGACCTGTGCTTATCAGACACTGAGTTGAAACTTCTGGAAGTAACGCTATGAAAACTGTCCATGTTACCAAGATTGTGGAAAGCAAAAAAACCCTGCATAGCACTGAGGCTGTACATTGCCTTCACTTTCTCTCCTCTCTGCCTGAGCACTGCGCCAGATCTAACTCTGTTCCTATAGATACAAATGATTAGAAACTGGAAGCACTACAGAAAACAAAAAGATCAATCACACTGGCACCAGTTTCCTATCTATGCAGATGCATTTGGAAGGTCACGCTCCATATTTTGACTTTGGTCAGATCACTAAGTGGGCACATCCTGGCACAGCAGCTGAACTAAGCTAGTGGCGAGCTGTCACTGCAAGCAGCCCTTCCATTCCTTGCCCCCACCAGTTCCTGTGTAACAGTACTTGCATTTGTCTCTTCAGTAAGACACCTAGAACAGCTTAAAAGGAGCAGCTCTAGGAAGAAAAGAGTGGATACTCTTCAGCAAGCTGATATGAGTGCAGCAGAGGAGAGAAGAATGCAGAAGGAAGTCTTATGGATAGTATCAGAAGACAGATGACTGTTCTGCCAGCTGAGTCACACATAATGGTTGTGAGAAGAAAACTCATATCAGAAATGCACAGAAAGTACTACAGCTAAGGGAGACATGAGCCTTGGAGTTTTGGAGTGAATTTCTATGACTCTAAATTGGAAGAAAAAAGGCAAATGGCAAGGTGCATGTGTCTTGTGAAGATCAGAGTTGGGTGGGGATTTATGTGCAGGAAGTTGGTCCCTCACAAGATAGCATGATACCTCAGTGTGTGTACCTGTCCCGTGCTAGACGTGGCACTCCCACAGCATGGAGCAGGAGAGCCTTACTTTAACTCAGCATGAAGACATTCACCTCATGCTCCATGTGCTCTAGGGTAATGCTGAAGAAGGAATTGTGTGAAGTAGTTCAGACAGAGGGTACACCAATGCTTTCTTCACATGAATATCACAGGTGGACAAGCTGTCTGGTCTGGAGACAGAAACAACACATGCATTAAGTAAAACGGCAAACAGAAAGTGTGTGGCACTCAGCCTGCAAGGCTGCCTCTGTTTGGTGCCACACAAAACAGCAGCTACAACTCAGGACACATTATACATCCTTGGTAGCTTGACAAACAGCACCAAGACAAAGAAAATTACTAGAGGAATCTCAAGAGAAAAAGTATGCAGACTGAAGCATCAGGTGGCACAGGGTGAAAGATGTTCCTTTGAATTAGAGCAGACTCCCTACACTGCTCACAACATTCCTGGGACAAGCAGTTCATAGCAGACACACCAGAAGGATTAGTAGCCTACACAGAGCAGACACACCAGGAGAATGAGTAGCCTACGCAGAGCAGACAGTGCGCTGGAGCTTCCTTACAGCAAAGCTGGTGAAAGGAGTTTGAAAAGCAAGGAAACTATATCAGGAAATAGCTCAGAAAAATCCATCTACAGAACACCTACCCCTCAGAATACTCAGAAAGAAAGGAGGAAAAAAAAGGGTGAGGGGAAGAAGAGAGCAATTAATTGATAGGAGACGAGAGATCAGGGGGAAGCTTACATATCAAGCAGGAGCTCAGAAAGTAGACAGGCAGGATAGTCACTGCTCAGAAGACAAACAAGGTTCATCCTTACATAGACTCAAGCAAGCTCACTATATAAGGGAACAGAATTATTTAATTGCTACAGAAAAAGAAGCACTTCTTGGTGCCTGCCACTGATTGTCACAAACATTGGGAGCTGAGGAAAGCATCTCCCTCACTGTGTCCTGAGACCTAGCAGGTGGGCAGGCTCAAAACACACCCTGAGTGATGGTTGGTGAGACTCAATTACCACAGGATGGATCTCAAACACCACCACATACACTGGGCAAATTGGCAAGGTTCACTGCCACTGTCATGGTAGTGATGCTCTGTGCAGACACTGATGCAAGACGACAGAAGCTGCAAGAGATCATGATCACAAGCTCAGTTCTCAGCTAACTGGTCATGAAAATAGACCTGAATGCGAACTAAAACCAAAATGAAACTTAGTATCACTGCAGCATTGGAAATTACTAAGGAGTTAAAGGCAATGCATGTACATGTCCATTCTTGAAATACTTATTTAGCTCACATTATTAGTTGTAAACTGGCAGTTTCTTTCAAGTTTTTCAGACAACCTTGAAATATGCAATGTGATAGAGTGATAACTATAGCCATTCTTACCTCGTATCAACTTCAGCAGAGGTTCAGGGGATTGTAACTGTGATGGGAGCCTTGCTCTACAAACAGGAAGAGCTGATAGGTGTTTGAACTATGGAGAGCAAAACAAAGACATACCTAAGCTGGGAAAGGATTGTCTTCAAGGAGTTTGCCTTTATGAAAATTTGCAACAGCATCTGGTAGGGGGAGAAGCCATCAGAGTAAGATATAACCTGTCTTCTAAGAAAAATAGAAAAGACAATTAGTTATTGTCAATAGCAATGAGACAACATCTATGGAGACACATTGCTGGCAGCCTCACAATACCTCCAGTGTATGCTGTTGAAATAAAACAGCTTAAATGTCTGTTGCAAAAAAACTATGCAAACCTGATTTCCTACCCACATCAGACTATTAGCACAGACACATGAAACGAAAATTGAAATAGCAAGTCATCAGTCTATTGCAAAATTCAGAAAATGCAAGGAGGTAGAAGATATCAGCCACCCAGCTGAATTCAGGTTTCTAGGTGGAGCACACAAGGCAAAGACTTTGTAAAACTTGTTAATGATTATGGGAAAGACAGCAGGTAGAATGCTTTATATCCCTTTAAAGAACAGCAAAAACACTGGGACCAAAGAGAACTACTGCCTGGCAAACCAATGTGATCTAGAAAGGGGAAAGTGAAGCCTAAAAGCCAAAAGCAGCAGTGGAAATGAAAGAACAGCTCAACCCTACATGCAAGCCCAAATATATTCCTTGCAAACCACACAGACCATCTCTCTGATATAAACAAGTTCTTGAGACACCTGGGAACTCAGTAAGAGCTGTGAACCAACACAAACCTGGTGGTTGCAAACCACTCAGCTGACTTAAGTCAGATAAGTGATTTTAGTTGACCAGCACTGTGTTTAGGCCTCGTCCTCACTCATTCCAGCTATGTTGCTGATACCAGTCAACTGGCAGCAATAAATTTGGAGGTGAAATTGCAGAGAGGGTACCTGCCACTGGGAAAAAGTGTACACCATGCATGCAGTTCTTGAATGGGGAATTGTATCCAAAAACATGTTAGTAGCCAGTTATGCTTTGATAATGTGCACAAATATGGATCCGTTGCAACCACCTCTCTGTCCAGAAGGTGTTCCACCCCTAAGAGGTTGTCTTTGTTTTCCAAATATGTGTCCAGGACCACTGAAACAAGAGTTACTTGCAATAACAGCACCATCAGAATAAGATAAGCAAAATCAGAATAATAAGCAAAAAGTAGCCTCCTCCTTGGTTGTCCTAATAGCCCCCAAACGTCAGTAAGGATGGCAGGATGCAATATTTTATGAAGAGTAAGTTATGTGCTCTCAGGTTTAATCACTTGGTTTAAATCATGGAAGTGAAGCTGTATGTGTTTTATAGACAGACTTTGGCCCATATGGGGATATTGCCTTGGTACATGGCCATGGGAAGTGCTGGCCTAGGAGGGTATACTCAGTATACTTTGTATTTCAAGAACTGTGGCTGCGTGGCTACAGAGAAAACGCATGTCTTAGAGCAACCTTGATTCTTTTCTATTTCATTTATGATGCCACAGCAGCTGATAGTGTCTTGCAGGTGATCAAAAATAACTTAAATCCACATTTGCTATGCTGTAAGTACTGTGGTACAGGTCTTGAAAATCAGTGGCAAAGAATCAAGATCAAAGTTTACCATTTAATTGCAATTTATGTCCTCATCCCTTCCATAAAGATCAAGGCATTCAGCAATTCATATTAAACTTCCCAAAACCAATAATTTTGCATAACTAGCAAGAAATATATAATTTCCTGGTTTCTTTGATGGAAAAACAGCAAGTTATCCTGTTTCATCATAACTCTCTAGCACATCTAAAATAACTATAATAACTCTATACCAAGTAAGTTTGTAAGCAATATTTTAGAGGCATTCTATTCACAGTTAGATACAGAACACACCACTTAGTTTAGAGCAATCTTAGTTTCTTCCAGCACATAACAAAGCCTCCAACCTGTAATTACTTGACATTAGTTCCCAGCTTGTGATCTGGATTACTGGATCTCAGCATGGGATAAGCTGGGGTGCAGTGGAAATGTGGAGGCGGGGACCTGAGGAGGTGAGACGGCTCTTCTAGGTGTGACTTTGCTGCTCCACCTGCAGCAGGGAGCACTTCCCAGCACTGCATCACAAGCTGGCAGCATCTGTGAGGTGAGCAGCACCCTCACATAGCAGACCCTTGGTGCCTTCCAGTGAAGTCTGGATCTTTCAATCACAGTACAGGGATGTGAACCTTCCACCACTCCAAAATCTCATGTGCTAGATATGAGAGAGAGACCACACACTGTAGGATCTGGGTGGGAACCACAGACAGGACCAGTGCTCAGATGAACCATGCGAGAGAAGTAGCACTCTCCACTGCAGCCTCACTCCAAATTCCACGTAACTTGTCCCTTGTCCCTGTCACCTTTCAAATCACACCATTGTATGAGAGCATCTCAGTCTTTGCCAAAGATGACACTAAGTGACAGATTGTTGTTTAGGGCTAGTTCCTCTTATTTTTATTTAAAAAGTGCAAGAAGACAATTACTGGCTAGAATCTCTTGCATTATAAGAATCAAATCATATTTCATATATACAGGCCTGCATGTTTGGTGACTGGATGCATACCATGAAGTAAGAGGCATAATACCAAGGATCTCGATGGAAACAATAGATTCCTCTTGGGAAGAAAAAGTATGCAGTGTTCCTAGTAAGACTGTCTGCAAAAGAGCTCAAAAATGGTTCACATGGGGTAAGTCCAGGTTCTTGCAGTGCTGGGCAGACAATACCCCTCCCTTTACTTCTTCCTCTTTCCAGATACATACTGTCAGACTGGGCAATGCACAGTCTGCACAGCCAGCAGAATAACTTTCCTTCTCACTGGCAGGTGGAGTTACAGCCTGCTCTTAGACATGGAAAAATAAAGCCAATCCTGTTAGCTGCAGACTTTCATATTGTGTGTGTAGTGAAGGCCAGGAAAGTGCTCAGGTATGGGTGGTGCTCTGGCCACTTTCTCCCAGTGGTTTGGCTCCTGGGAGATGCCAGAAGATCCTCCCATGCAGAAGATGATGGGAGTGAAGGGTGCTCACCTTCGTGCAGAGTCTGTCTCTAAGGGACATCCTTACATTCTCAATGTGCACCCATTTAAGGACAACTACATGAATGTCCTTTTCTGTTCTCTCCCAGTTTTGTTTCAGCCATCCCCTTTACCTTCAAGTGCCTTCAGGTGCTTTCTTAATGTCTCACACTCTGTTTTTAACAATAGGAGCTGAACATTGAAACAGCAAAGCTAAATGAATTGTATGTAGAGAGAAGGGGAAGGAAAAGCAATTCTTCACCCATCCCCCCATCTGTGATCGGTACATCCCTGTTAATGTGTAAAGTTGAGAGCTGCCTGTACAGCCTACATTACATGTAGCAGTTCAAGTAGGGATGTTTTTTCCATGTGCTGCCTATGGCACTGAAAACACTGCTATTACTACAACACCCAAGCAGTAATGCAGATTACTGGTCTTCAGTGACAGTGATTCTAACTGAAATTCTTCTCTTTCTAAATGAAAGAGAAACAGCAGAATTCCCTGGAAAAAAAAAAATCTTTCAGGGATCTTGCTGCCTTTCCCTGAACTCATTTGGGCATATATTTGGGCAAGGATATATCCTTTATCTGATTCATGAGAGCCTAGACAGCTGTTTAGAAAGAATGAAAATAGCTAACAAAGTGAAACAAATGTTCTTAGTACTCTGAAGAAAAATAAAAGTAAGAAGGAAAGTGCTAGTCAGGGAAAGCATCCATTTAAAGCTTTCCATAATAGGTAGGGGATAGAGATTATTTTTACAGAAAAAGAATGGAAATAGGAACTAGATGTTGAGACCAGTGTTTTCTGGTTGGTTGGTTGGTTGTTGTTTTGTTTGGGTTTTTTCCACAAAAAAAATTCTAAATTCTCCATCCTTGCAAAGAAACAATTGATTTTTCCCAAGATATTAAGTTGGGAAATTATTAGGATGGCTGCTACTGTAATGCTTCTATATTGTAGAAGCTTCTACAATGCTACTATAATATCTTGTGCACTGATGAGATACCATTCTTTTTAATTACAGACCACAAAAATGAGGCATGTTTCATAAATAAGTTCAGAAGTTTTATTCTGAACTTATAAATTGCCTTTCTTTTTGTACATACAACAGCTCAAGTTCACACAAACCAGCAGCAAGCTCCTCACATCTTTCATCTGTGGCCACTTCCTTGTTCTTCAGGCCAGTGAGTCCTTCTGCAGCAGCATCTCTTACAGGACAAGTCACAGGGCTCCACATCTCTCCCAGCAAGCACTACCCACCAGCACTGGAGCATGGGGAGCTTTTGGTCCAGTCCTTGAGTGAGTTTGGCTTGTTCACAGCAAACTTCTAAATGCCTGTAGGACCTCCTCAAACTGCCTTTGTGTGGATGTCTATGCCAAGTGTACCTAATCTTGGACACTGCAGTTTGTTAAAACTAGGATTCGGGACATTCACATTCATGTGAAACTCAAAAAATGTCTTTCCTGAGCTCTGTTGGAGGTACATGTCCTAGGCACTTATTCATAGCAACACTGCACCTTTCCTTCACAGACAGCGTCTCCAAGTTACCTGACTTTTGTCAGGTCATGGATATTTAACCAGAGAAGTGAGGAAGACTGATTTCAAGACAAGCATATATTTAAAACCTAATTACCAGGTGCAACTCATATTTGCAACATATCTGCAATAAAACCTCTGAAAATTGGCCAGCACTCATGTTTTTAATAGAACACCACCTAGTATTAAGTCAAAAGCCTTAATAAATCTAAATATATTGCAGTATTTTTATCAGCTAACTATATAAATTCCTCAAGCATTAAATCAGGCTTGCTTTACATTTACTCATTTTCACTAAACCATATTGATGGCAATAATTATATTTATATATGTCAGTTCCTTTGAAGCCCCATGTCATTTTTCTGTCATTTTGCCTACAACTGATGTAAGCTAACAAGCCTATAATTAGTGGCTTGTCACACCCTCTGAATTCTGGCACAGACTCTGTATTTTCCCAGTCTTCTGGAATTTTCTGATTGCAAGGTGTTTTCTGAACATCTTTAACTGCTGATATGTTGAAAGTCATGTATGATTCTGCCAGAACACAAGCACACCCTGCTGTATTCTGAAGAATAATTTTCTGAAATATTTCTGCCTGTTCTGCATCACTGATATTGGTTTTTTCTGCTTTTTCTAGTGATGGGCCTAAACCATTATCGTTGTTCCTAGTAATTGAATGATTTTATATTATCCTTAGCTGTCATTTGAAGATTTTTATTTACTTATTTTCAGCACATGCTGACTTCTTACTATTATGTTCTTTTTTTCACTATAGACATTGTCCTTTCAACAACTGATGTCCTTCTGCCACTGAATCATAACTGATGTTTAGTCCTTCATTGACAAAGGGGAAAATGTGACACTTTTCTATCTGAATAAATGTCTCTGAAATAAATTTCCATATTTATTTTTATTTTTCTATTTCATTTCCCATACACTTTTCTCTTAATTTGTCCTGTGTCAAGAATTTAATTTTCAGGATAGCCAGTACACATACACAACTGGTGGCCTGTGTGCAGCTCTTGCCCATATTAAACACAGTCAGATCATGGTCAGTGACCCTGAGGCAACCAAAGCTTTCCATGGTAGCCATTAATTCTTTTTTATGAACAGAGACTGTAATGCAAATCCTGAGCCAGCAGCTAAATTAAAGTCATAGAGATTCTATGAATTCCAGGAGTTCCTACCTTTTGAATATCTGGTTTTTACAACAAACCTGCATGTTATTCTAATATAACGCTATGGGGAGAAGGTAGGAATGCAGAGAATTTTCTGGCCTATTCTTCCTTTTTTTAAAACACCTGAAAATGCACCTGTTTCCCTGCCCTCTGATTTTGCTTTCAGCAGAATGGTCAGCACCAGAGCCAGAGCTGTCTGGCTCAGCAAGTGCCAGAGGAGTGTAGGACACTGCAGTGTTTTGCAGGTGATTGACTTCTCAGTGGCCCTGTCCCCAAGAGAACAGGTAAGAGTCAAATCTGTCTGTGGATTAATCAAAGTCTATGGCCCCCTCATGGATTTCCCCTTGGCTTTGCAGGAATCCTTTATAAGCAGCCACATGTTTTCCTCCCAGTCCTTCTCAAATTTGACCTCTTTTGCTCCCAGCCCATCCAGACTCATCTTTTCCCGTTCCTGGCTTCTCATTGCCAGTCCCAGCCTCCCACATTTCCTCACCCAGCCCAAATCTCCCCTCATTATCCCATTCTACCTTTGCTCTATCCTTGTCCAAAATTGCTCACATGTCCAAGCTCTAGCTCTGATTTTTCCTATATTTAAACCAAACTTTTCTCTCCTCACTACCACCTGCCAGAAAAAGAGGGACATTAGGAAGCCAGGAAAAACAGAACCCAAGGCCATGACAGCCCAGAGCTGCAATTACACTCTCCAGAAGGAATGGTGTCCAGCTCAGACAGACTTTTCAAGGTATTTAGCACACAGCTGCAGCAGAGATTTACAAAGCGTGCTGGCTGCATTTTTTCTGCCCTAAAAAGTCTACAACTTGGCCATATTTGGGTTCATTTTTCTGGCGATGCTAAGTATACAAAACTCATCTACAAAACTCATCTACAAAACTCATGTCCCTCCTATAAGCATGGGGACCAACTGGAGTTTCCAAATGAAAGACAGAAATTAGCATCATAAAATAACATATATTTTCTAGCCACATTCTTGGAAGGGACTGAACTGTTTTATGTATGCACTTAAATTTCAGCTAAATGAGCAGATGCCCAGCAGGGAAGCTTTTATTCCCTATTGTTACTATTTGGCAAAGTTATAAACATAGGGAACAGGAGCTCATCATGGAAAGCACTGGACAAACAATAGATGGTGCCACCATTAATACAAATATTTTTATTTTTAGATTTCCTATAAAATCTTCATTAAGTATGTGAAGAATTTGAAATACTGTTCTTCACTGCAATTACATGAACATTTGACTGAAACCTCTAGGGAACCAATGAGAGCTAATACCACCAAGAAAGTGCAAACCAACTGCTGAGATGGATACAAGTTGAGGAGATTTTGGAGGCAGCTTTATAATAACAAATAGTGTGTTATGAAATTGGACCTACCTGTTAAAAAATACTGGGGGGCGAAGGGGGGGAAGTGGAGGGGAAAGAGCAAAAATGTACTAGAAGTACAANCGTGTTATGAAATTGGACCTACTGGTTAAAAAATACTGGGTGGCTGAGGGGAGGGAAGTGGAGGGAAAAGAGCAAAAATGTACTAGAAAACTAAGGGAAGTAAAGCCTCAATATCTATTTATGTGTCTATTTATGAGTTTATGTGTCCCTCAGAAGGGATGTAACCAAGAATCTATTTTGACTGCATATAAGAAAACAAATAACAATGAGAATACTATAAAGTTATGAACAAAAAGATAAACAGGGAATAGGAGATAAGAGAAACTTGAAAAAAATGTCAGCTCGGGACAATGCATTGTACCCTAAGATTTGTATTAATTACACAGGTGGACAGACAGCAGTGAGAAGAGAAGGGATGGAAAGTCCCCTTTCTGTGGTATATATATGTATAAATAATAAGAGCATTAAGACAGCAGATGTGCACTGATACAGTTCTCTTGTGTGCTCAAGTGCCTCAGAGCTGGGATCCTTCAGCCTTCTGAGAATTGCACCAGGCATGGCCAAGTGCAGCCTTCACCTCATGTGGTGCAGATTTAGGTTACTCTTGTCCTCATTTTGGTTACTATATTTATCTATCTTAGAAATTCAGCTACCTTTTGCCATTTGCCTCACACCATAATACATGAGTTCTTGATAGCAACACAGTGAGGTTGGAAAGTCTCATTTAATAGACAGGAATCTGGAAGAGCAAGACCAAGATACTGCAGTAGGAGGCCTTAAGCAGGAATTAGGCAATCATTTCTGTATTTTGTTCCCTCTGACCTGAAATTACTTGCCCAAAGACACAGCCTAAGTACCAGAATCCAAGTCTAGAATGTCTTACCCTAAGGTTGTAGCAACCATCTTCCCTTAAAGCATAGGCAGTTAGTGGCATCCTTACACTGCATTTCCACATTGAATGACAATGTTTGAGACTGTTCAGCTTCAGGAGTATTTGGGAAGAAACCTCTCATGAGAGTGTTGATTTGTCAAAACCAAAATCTTTTCCATGGAAAAGAAAAGAAAGGAGCTTGGAAAGAAAATTTGCAGTTCAGACCCACCCAAGGATCAAAGTCATTTGGCCTAGGATGGCTGCTGCTGTAGCCAGGTGACTGCAGGCACCTCAGCTGTTTTTGGCACTTCAGCACTTCTGTTCAAGGTCAGTTCAGTGCATCTGCATTGCACTTATGGCTCTGAATGCAGCATAGGCATATGCTCTGAAAGTGGGTCATAGCTTTCAAGATGATGAAAGCTAAATCATACAGCAATTATGCTCAGGATCTAATCTGTTGCACTAAGACTCTCAGTGCACTTTAACTCTTAAAATATGAACCTTTAAGTAGACTGTGCAATACTAGTTCAAAGAGATTTGTGCTTTATCTAGTCCCAGTGCAATTTTTAGGTAAAACTTTAGGAGACCATTCAATCTGCAGCTATTAGCAAAGGTCAAGTGTCTAGTCTGAAAAAAAATAATACTAACTGGGGATAAGTCTGTGGTGATACTCGGTTTTGCTGACCATGTCTCTACAGATCAGACCCCTGCAGAGCTGCTGCTTACCTGGATTGCAAGACAAGCCCAAGTGTCAGGTGCTGCGCATCCACTACCTGGCTACCCCAGTGACTCAAAGATGTGAGAGTCCACAACATCCCTCCCTGCAATGGCAACTCCTTTCTCACTGCATTTCCACCTTCAGAACTCCCAAGGCAGGTGACATCCCACCTGTGCCAGCAGCGTGGACATCTGTAAGCTGAACACCTTCTGCAGAAAAGAGAGGCCAGAGAGGCAGGCTTTTAACACAACAGAACTGCAGGGCATAGTTTATAACATACAGGAGGGAGACATTTAAAGACACCAGTTTAGCTCTGAGTCATTACTGCCAAAACACATGGAAACAATGTTTAACACTTCTATTTCCGTAATATATAATTCCACTGTCTGGGCCTTTTAACAGTAATCTAGGTTATGAATACGATAGATTCTGAACAATAGAAATGTGAGCCTGGGTACTGATAATCTCTTGTTACTTTTTAACTAACACAGGAACAACAGCATTTAATTCCTCAATGAAAATGACTCAGCCTGTTTGTTTCCAACCAGGCACCTTAAAAGATGTAATAGAAATAGGTGTTCCAACAGTCAGTACCTTGCAAAAGCTGGGTTATTTTCATGCTTCGATATAGCTGAATGCATTAGAATTTGAAAACTATGGCAGAAACTTGTCAATTTAAAAGCGGTCATCTATCATAATTTGAATGCTTGGAGATATATATAAATATGTATATATATGTATATATATATATGTTTAATTAGTGCTGTTATTGCAAAATTGTAAGATATGACTAACTGGGCTCTTCTTTACACATTGCTACTGATAAAAATTTCCTTAAATTAAAAGATGTCAGATGCTTTGAGAAAAATACTCAATTTTTGTTTGCCTCCAGTGGAGCTGTGGGCTGGCACAAGCAAGAAATAGACAGAAGAAATAATGTTCATGCTGCTGTTGGCCAGAATCAACAATATTGCTTCCAGCTTTGAGACCTAGAACATCATTTCCATATTCCTCTCTATACAAAAGACAACTGTGGTTCAATAACCTTCCTTAATAAAGAATTTCATTACTTTATTTTTTTGCATAGCAGCCAGTAGTATGGGAAAAGGCCATAAAAGGGTTATTTTCATTATAACAAATTTTTCAAGGTCCAAGACATCCATAAACTTGCTTTTTGTGATGATCTCCATATTGCATAAAAATATTAGCTTAAAATGTAAGCTAAAGGCATTCCAGAAGAAATGGTCGCTGTAGTTCATGGATCATTGAAATCTTAAGTGCAGCAAATATTCACGGTACATAAAATACCTCTGCATCAGGATCAGATGCAAGCTTTAAGGAAGGAAGTTATAAATTTAAAGAGCACTAAAGAGCTTAGGTAAGAAGTAGAATTTTGGTGAGATTTCACTATAATACAATGCATCTGTGGAGAATTTGCCACATACCACATGAATTAAGTAATGCCAGAAAGGACCAGAGCTGCTTCAAGTCCTTATGCCTTCCTACACCTTGCAGTTTCATACAGCTCCCTAAATCCTTCTCTTTCTTACACCAATACCTGTGCCAGCTTTGCATGTCTCCAAAACGTGGCAACAGATTGGTGTTTTATTACCTTTGGAGTGCTCTGAGGCAGGTCAGCTGTAAGGAAAACAGGAGACTCTGCCCTCTGCAGAGCTGAGTGTGAACCACAGTGCACATTTTATCCCCTGGGGATTAGGGTGCTCAGGACAGCTCTCAAGGCAGGAGCAACAGGACTGAGAAGCAAATAAGGCGTTCTTGGGAGGAAAGGGCCTATCCATCTTCAGCTTTACAGCAACTATCGTATGATTCTAGCTATACTGGGGGTGACTGGAGTTTAATGATGTTTTCCAAAATCATTACCCCAGGTATTCCTCATCTACAGCTTCTCAAGGCTCATTTGATAGCTCATGAGGAGGAAGAGAATCAAACCAACCCTTAGGGAGACATAGCACGATATGATCTGTTCCTGTATTTAGTATAAGTCACAGCAAACTTCACCGAGGGACAGGGGTGTTCTGGTAGCTTTCCAGCCTTAAAAGCCTCTAATGTTTGCTTTTAGCTGCAGTGCTGAAAAGAGCCATTACAATGACAGTGACTCGAAGAGCAGCTCCTTACTGTGTCACTGACAGCTTACTAAGTCCTATTTATTCTGCCTTCCCCCCAGAGTTATCTATGCAGCCATGCAGTGAGCCATTCAGGGAAATGTATTGGATTTTATAGTTTGTGGGTTTTTTACTTTTTGTTTTTGAGGTGAGGAAGTCAGACTGGATGTTTGGACTGGACGAGAAGATAGGAAAAATTTTTTAGGGAAGAACAAAGAGCTAGAAGGCTGGATGAGAGGGCAGCTGCTGGCTTAACACTTCCACACAAGTGTCAGTGCCACATGAGAGACATCAGCATTGCTGGCTGGAATACCTAGTAGCTCCTCGAACAGATTCATTTTATCTTCAGAGTTTAGAATTTTTTTTTTAATCTGGATTTTTATAGCACATTAAAATCTCCAAATGAGTGGTTAAACTGCCTTATCTTAGCATTATATATATACAGGACACAAAAAAGGAGAGGAACAGTCTGTTTTGATTAAAAACTAATTTGATATTTCTTGGATCAAAAGCATTGATCTGTAGCAAACATTGCTGCATTTATAATTCATAAGCACAGGGAGTGCCAAGTCCCACAACGAGGACAGAGGTAAGATTAATTATGTGCCTTTGCTGTAAGTTTCCATATGGCACCATATTTTGTTTAGGCTATTTTCTGGTAAGTTTATTCTTTACTCTGAATTTTCTTGGTTTGCAGTGTATACTTGTGCCATAAGGAAATTACTTGTGTATTTCATCTTAGCCCTTTGTAACCTATTTGTATTCCTGACCATCACCTCAAGTGTATCTAATCCTTAGTTTTCTCATTGGCATCAATTTCCCAAGCAATTTCCAGTTTTTCTTTTCAAACAGAAATGACTCTCCTTAGAATAGCTTCAGCTGGCTGAGTTTTGGCTAAAGACTGCCTCTGCCTGAACACTGCCCTGCATACATTTGTTAGCACACAGGAGGAAGCATCACCTCCCTTGCAACAAGGATGCCTAAGACAGACCATGAAAGGCTTTCTGAAATTTGTTCACCCTTCGCTTTTTTGTTTTTTTAAAAATGCAGTAAGTAACAAAAGAGAACCAGTTGCTTTGTTTTATTGAAACATTTCTGAACTCCAGTAGGTTTAAAAGTACACAAGAGCTGCTGCCAGCCAGCAGCTCCAGCTTTCCCCCAGGGTCTTGTGCCTGTGGCAGGAGCAGCCCTGCAGGAGCTCCCACAGTGCACAGTGGGCTGGAAGGGGTGAACAGTGATGCCTGGTGTTATGGCTGCACTTCAGCCTCAGGGGTCTCCCTCCAGAAGATTTGTTGCCAGGCTCCAGCATGTTCTCAGCTCCAAGCACCAAGATCACCTCCAGCGGCAGGTTGTCCTCTGTAGGCAATGATTAGTTGGGAAATCAAAGGTGGTTCCTTTAGCACTGGCAAAAAGAGGATACTTCTTGCACTGTATGTTTTGCATACATATGTTGTAATATGTTTACATATATATACATATAATATAACGACAAACAAGCAATAAAGACTCAGAACTGGGCTACTTGACCTGTAACTGGATCAAAATAGTTGGACTCAATGGTCTTAGAAGTCATTTTCAATCAAAACAATTCTCTGATTAAAAAATACCCTCAATTTTTTCTCAAGCTGCATTTTGAACTTGATTTATTATCTTTTTTTAATTAGGTCTTTTTTGAACAAGAGATGGAAACAGGACTGAAAAACAGTATCTATATATTGGTTTAAAGTCATGGTTCAGTGAAGAATGCTGTGGTACAACAGATAATTTTGCCTTTTCCTTGCCGTTTGCTGTACCTCTTTAAGCCAACCACAAGTTAATTCAACAAGCTGAGATGTACTGACTGCTTATTAAATCATTATAAGCCCTTGTTGAAACAATTTCAGCCACAGCTGAAGCTGCTGAATCAAGGGTTCACACCTAAATTTTGCAGGCTGCTATAGTAACGTACCATTGTCTGCTCGACAAACACATACAAAGTGAGAACGTGTCATATTATTATGCCTCTAAGAAATGGACTACCCAGATATAGAAACTTAAAGGCCTCCCTTCACTTCCACTAAGTGAGATCTGCTGGTCTCCATGAATTTACACTACCATACCAAACTGGATCTAAAATTATTGTAGGCAGAGGGATCTGTTGGCTACAACAGGTCATGTCCCAGCTCAACCACTGAAAGCTGCCTTTCTGACAGCCTGCATTGCTCATCATTACTTCTTTACCCTCTAAAACTCTACCACTGAAATGGGCAAGTTGAGAGGACACTGAGAACATGCTCCAGTCTATGAGATGCAGTGAAAAATTATTTAAAGAAATGCCAGATCAAAAAAATATAAAGTCCAACTCTTCCTTTTAAATCGTGGTGCTTTACTTAGAAACTGGCTTATTTTATATTCCTGAAGTTCCCTCCTCAAGAGCTCTCTTTTATTCCCTAGTGTTAGTTGCATATGGGCTATAGCTCAAAGATTTGGGTCTTTATTTACATTTATCAGTGGCAAAACAACACAGATCTAATATCGAATCTTAGCAAATTAAGATCTGCTTGCTGAAACCCCTAAATTTTGCAAGCTACTGCAGAAACATATTCTTGTCTTCTTAGCAAGCCCACAGAAAGTGGAAATTGGGCCCTTGATAGCCACTAGATACTGTATACAAAGCTTGAGCTATCTCATTGCATCATTATGTATCCTAGTGACAGAGCCAGAGGAGTCACAGATGTCTAAAACTGGCCTTTGTTACCCAAACCTAGAGTGGCAATGCTGGAAACAACTGGTCAATTCCAACTCATCCTGGGAGGATCCCAGCCTATAAAAGAGGCTGTCTGCAATGTCTGAATTTCCTTGGCTGACTGAAGTGCTGCGTCTCTTCATGAGCAGCAGCAGCAACCAATGCATTTTGGCTGTGCTGAACAGGTGCTGGCGAACACCCACCATCCTGGAGTAGGGACATCTTCCGAGCCCTGTGAGCAGCTGGGTTGGGAAGTCCTCCTTTCACTGTTGCTGGCATGAGCTTGCAGGGCAGCCTTCCACGTTAAGTGTAATGAGACGCTGATTTCTTTAAAACCTGGCAGAGTACTTCAAGTCCTTCACTGAATTGGACCCTGAGTGACCATTCTCCTCATCGCACTTGCTCTCCACTTTCTCAGCCTGGTGCATATGCCAGACAGATAAACTGCCTATAAGATTGTTCTCTAACACAATTCAGCCAAAAGTAGCTTCAGTACCTTAAAAAATATCATAAATAGGCTTTTGCTATTAAAGCCTGACACACTTCATCTGAAAGAGGATTGATTGGGAGTGAATGTACAAGCAAACAAACCATCTGTCAAGAGATGGCAGGGACACAGAAGCAGACAGAAGTCTCTGTTTACACCAAAAGCAAGGCTGAAGCTTTTGATGGCTCTTTGTTGCATAAGAGGGCCTCTTCCCCTGGGAGTGTGCAACAGACTGGGGACAAATCAATGCCATCTAACCTGACATCTTTATGAAGATATGTCTGTATCTGAAATGGCACCTCTATAAGCAAAGGAGAAAATAAATTTCTAAGACACAGATGACATAATTTTATATGATACCATCTGCTTCATCCCAATTCTGACTCTCTCTGTCTCTCACCATCCCTTTAGCTCTGCCTAGCAGGGTAGCCAGAGCTTCACATTTTCCCTGCTTGCATATAGGGAACAATATTGACCAGGAAAAGAGCATGAAATACATCCTGAAACAGCTTCCTTATACCTGCTGCCCACCAGAAAGGTTCAAGTATTTACTGATAGCTTCCATCCATCCCACCTCACCATTCTTGTACTCCTACATCACTTCATCCTCCACAGTTTTTTTATCTTGCTGGATTCTGCCTCTTCAGCACCTACTGATGTCTAGTGAGAACCAGCTGTGTTTTCAACAGTTGCTCACAACCTGGTTTTTATCTTTCAAGGGTGTCTGTTATCACCCCCTTTCCAGATTATGCCCCCCATCCCCCCCCTTATATTGCCTATCTTGAGAAGTGTATTGATGAAATTGCAAGTAAACATCTTGTCTGTGCCTGTTAGGTTAGGTTTGACATATTTATTCAGGGTCATTTGTTAATGAGAAATGAGAGGAGAGGTTTGAAGATCCAGGCACTGCCAGGCTGTTCCTAATATGGGTTGGAAAAACACATGTGTGCACATATATTAAGGGCTTGGTAAATTGCTGTCCCTATTTTGGTTCACTCTTCCACCTGCTAATTAATTTTAAGAGCCCATTAGGGAATTCACAAAGCCCAAAAAGAGCCTGATTTTCCTGTCACCTGATACACTTGTCTCAAGATCTGCTCTGATCTACAAACCCTTCCCAAGCCCCAGCCCCAGTGGGGGCACCCACACACCCCGCAACTCTACAATATTTTTACCCCAACAAGAACCCTACATCCTGTCAATCCTGTACCACCCAGCTCATACCCACAGCTCTTGGGGATTTGCTCTCTTTACTCCACAGGTGAAGGGAGAAGAGAGCAACCATGGTGTCACAGCCAGCTGCTCCTCCTTGCAAACTGAGGAAAGCATCTAAGAGGTGTTTTCAGCTCCTCTCCCTCTTGCCAAATGAGGTGATGAAGGAGGAGTAGTGAGGACCAAAAATGACAGGTCAGGGAGGAAGATTTCTTTGGGTTTCCAGTGGGCTTCTGTTCTCCCTCCTCAAGGCAAAGCCTGGGGAACAGCACTTCCTCCCCCACCAGAGCTAGCCAAGGAAGAGAGCAGGGTGGTGGAAGGCTGTGGAAAGGGCCTTTCCTGAGAAGGAGAAAAAGGTGTTTGATACTAAGTGTTCCCCGGAGCTATTTGAACGTTTTCTCTTCTCCTCCAGTGAGCACTGGCACTGTGTGCTCTTGGATCAGGCAGAAAAGGTGCCTTTTACAGAAATAACTGTTAAATGATAGGAAAAACTGATGTCTTCACTGAGGCAATGATGTGTGACTTGTACATACTCAGAGAGTTCAGCTTTCTGGTGGCAAGGGGTGGGGATGTGGTCCTCCAGAAACTTTTCAGATCCAGCCTTCCAGATGTGCTCCATGCCACAGGGGCAGGGCACTGACTTAGTGGGGTGATGCCAGGGTCTTGAACACCACATCAGTCCTTTGCCACAGCAAACACCTCCATGCAGTTGTCCTGAGCTTGTGCAGCTCAGAGCTGACACTTTGAGCATCACAAAGACCATGTTTGCCCTTAGGGTAGTCACTGAAATAAAGGCTCCCTGCTCCCCCTGCCCTTATCCTCCATCAAGTGTACACTCCCTCCTGATCTGCTTCTCCTGTGCTGCATGCTCCCAGAGGCTCATGGCTCCC
Source organism: Ploceus nigricollis (assembly GCA_013399945.1). Lineage (NCBI taxonomy): Eukaryota > Metazoa > Chordata > Aves > Passeriformes > Ploceidae > Ploceus > Ploceus nigricollis. The sequence continues at coordinate 266,371 of VXBC01012147.1, forward strand.
TCGTGCTGGCAGATTTTGATCTGGCTCTTCCAGTTTCGTTACATTCCCATCAGAAGCACAATAATCGCAGCAGGTGCTGTAGCACGATCTGTCACATGGGTCAGCAAATTGTGGATCCTCACATCCTGCTGGGCAGAGGCTGCATCTGTCTGTCACAGGGTAGAGAAAGCCACTCTGGGTCTCATCACTGCTATGCAATTCCTTTGCATACAGCTTTCATCTTCTTTGGGCCATATCCTGGTGGCTATATTTAAGCAAAACTCCATCTGAAGCTGATGGGAGTTTTCCCTGTAGAAAGTGGGATTTTTCCATAACTTTCCGCCCATTTCAAAGCAAACATTTATCTAGCCCAGGCTGAACCAAACTGGTCAGGTTAGGGAAACTCTGACTCTTCATGTCCCTCTAAAGAACATTCCTGCATACCTTCTTATCCCAGAAAAAAAGGTTCTATCTTTGCCCTAGACGCATGGGAGCAATCTTATGAAACTAATAAAGAAAAAGAAAGGTTGTCTTTCTCTCCCTCTTCTCTCTTTTTCTTTTTTTCTCAAGTAAAGAAGGATGGACTTGTTAGCAATCATGAGACTTCTTGGACAAGAACACAAGCACCCCAAGCATGTCATCATTGCCCCATAGTTGCAGAACTTGATCAAATTAGGGCTGTACTGGCTGCTGGGATAGAAGGATTAAGAGATACTGGAAGGTTTCCAGGCAATTTTCTTGGAGAAAAACCCAGCGTGACTGCAGCACTGCTCATTTGTCAGAAAAGATCAGCTCTGCAGGTGTCATCCCACAGGAATCACAGTGTAGGTCCTTCACCAAAAGGATGAAGGTAAAAAATGCCTATTTAATCAGAGTGAAACATGCATTGAAAATGGCTGGAGATGCATTACTACGATTTCTCCATCCCAGGAAAGGGCATGACATCTCAAAAATAGCTCCAGTATGTGCAGGCTGCATCTGTACAATGAGGTGGTGGTTCTCCATAATGTAGCCTGACAGGAATGGCTGCTGGATTTCAAGGGTAAAGTCTGAGAGTTGGTGAACAGAGAGAGCAAATGACTCTGTGGCAATCTGTTACCACAGTAAACATAATTCCTCCTCACTCTACCCAGCACATATGCTCCTTCCAGCTCGGGGTGAGAGAGGAGGCCAGGATTGCCATTTAAGGGAGGGGCTTTTGTGTTCCTGCTGATGAACCTACCAGAACACCTCTTATCACATTTTGCTAAGACTCACACAGAACCCGTCTGCATTTTGTGCAGAGGAGTTTGTTTCAACATATCAGACATGCTCCACAGTCTCCAGGAAGCCAACAGTGCCTCAAAGACCCTCCTCCAGAGGAGTTACATGTCTCCAAAGCAGTCCCTACATGACACACTGGCTTCTTCCCCATCCCACTCACAGCTCCTGATTCACTTGCTCACAAGCAGATTCATGTTTTCTTCCTATTTTTACACACAACAGTCATCCTGGTTGTATGCTAGGGTGCATGATGCACACTAACATGACCTGACATCCTTCCTCACATATGTGCATATTTGACTAGAGCTTGGGTCAGTGCAGGCAAAATCACACAGGCTGGTCTTTTGAGTGTCAGGCATGCATTCATCTACGGGGACCTTCTATTAGGATAAGCTCATGTGTCTATTCACAAGCCATTATGTGATGCTCTGTTATGTCTGGATGAACAAGACATTCAAATTAACTTAAATGAATTTATCCATATGGCACTGAAAACTCTAGTCACAGGAAAGAAACAATGCATAGAAATATCACATCCAAATTTTTCAGTGATGACCCCTGATACCGGGTGCCCAGCATCCAAGTTTTTCCTCTCATGTTTGATACATCTTTGTTTACCTATTCTGTTTGCATTGAGGACTTTGCTATTTTCCGTATTTTGAATATAAAGCTCCAGTTAATGTCAGTAGAACTTCTGCTTGCAGATAAGGGAGGAATATTAAATAGATCTGCAGTGCAGAGAGAGATGATATTTTAGTTCCTTTCATGCATTCGAGTTAGAAAATAACACTGTAGCTAGTTGGTGCCTTAAACTCCAAGAGATTTCAAAGTACTCTGCTCAATACCCAAGCACAAAACTTCCCACCACTGTTTCTCCTGGTGTGGGGATCATTGGCTAAGCCTGACATGGGGTAGAAAAACTAGCACACTACAGGTGAACTAGAGTAGAAATACAGAAGGCCTTCCACGCCTGGGTTAAGCAGGCAGGGTTGCTCAGTGCTGGCAGCTGCAGCAGAGAGACAGTGTGGGGCTGAGCTGCAGGCACAGGAGCAGAGTACAACAGTCCATCTCAGGCAGAGGTTTGTAGAGATGATCAAACAATTTTTGCCTTTATGGGTAATGAGCATGGAAGCATTTATCAAATGTCTTTTTTTTAAGATCTCCAGTGTCCCTCACTGGATATATCAGGGAGTAATTCAGATGTTTTTCAAGTGCTGAAATTGAAAGAGCATTGGACTGCTATATGACTAGAAGATGAACGTGCATTTCCAAATGCCCTTATTGTTGATCGCTGCATTAGTGCAATTTATTTGAACTGAAGACTTTGTCTGGAGCAGTTGGGATGTGCTTTTAAACAATATTGCCTTAAGACTACCTTCACCTTGGCCTTACAAAGCACCCTCTGTGTGCTTACTTGCGGAAATCTCCACTATAATGAGTAGTCGGATCTGTTTTTGTCTTCAAACCTCATTTCAGGAAGTAATCTGGGGCTTTTCGTGCCTGCTCCCACTCACAGCAGGACATTCTTACCCTCCTTTGAGAGGCAGAAAATCAGAGGAAAGCAACATTCTGGTGATAAGCATATGCTGGCAGGAGCACTGCTATAAAACTTGAAACAAAGACTTTAAGAAGCCAATGTCATAGCAATTAGATTCACAGCATCCATCAAATCATAATTCCAGCAGCACTGAGGGTGAGAGTGCTTGTCACACAGAGCCAGCACCTCTACCCACCTCTCCAAACATCTTTTTGCCAGTGCAGTTTGACGGGTTATAGAAAGAGATTTTGATATGGCCAAAGTCACTCCTTTAGAAAGTTAAGACAAATATTTACAAGTGTGTTGCATTAGTTACCTACAAATATCCTTCTATGCATCTAAGCATCTGCCTTTAGCACTGTCATTGAACAGGAATCGGCCATGAAAGCTTAGGAGCCAGGGAGATGGCACTTCCACCTGGAGGGGCAAGGGGCTGGGCACGGGAAAGCAGCCGTGGCTGTGCAGGAAGAGACGTGATATAAACTGTAACAAGCGCGGATGCAGAAACGGCAGCATGAGAAAGACAGCTGCCCCAGTGCTGCCTGCAAGGGGTCTTCAATGCCCTAGCCCTTCTCCCTGACACTCCGATCCCTCCAGCAGCCTGATGGGGCCAGGAGGGGGCTGCCCACCTGCTCCTGGGGCCCAGCGGGGCAGGTAATAGTGCAAAGAGCCGAAGGAGAGGATGAGTCATCTGCTACAGCAGGGAAGGAGAAGCTGGTGAAGGCACCGGGGATTGCTGCAATGCCACAGCAGCTCCCCTGGGTCTCTGGGCTGGTGACATGCCTTCCCCTTTCGGGCTGCCTTAGCATAATTCTGCAAGTGGCTGTTTCTCTGCAGCTACAGCCTAGGGAGAAGTTCAAGCAAACAACAGTAGAAACAAATGAGCAAGTGCAAAGCAAATGGGAAGGGCTTAGGAGCAATGCAAGCACTCAGCATCTGACTCCACCAGCAAAGAGAAAGAAGCAAGAGGGGAGGAATTGAGAAAAGCATAATGAAGTCACAAGGAGTTGGGACACTTTTGGACAAAACATGTTGCCCAGATGAATTAGAGGGTACATCAGCAGGTTTCTACTTCTGAGAAGATAATTTTGAGTTTAGCAACATTGTCAGGATCAGGGTTTAAAACCACATTTATCAGATCCTTGAGCAGTAGGAAAATGCCTCGAAAATCATGAAAGGTTTTTCTTTATTTGGTTTTTCATTTTATTTTATTTTAATAAATGGTAGGTTCTTTCAATTTGCCTGCTGGTTTCTGAGCCTTTAGGGCCCATTTAATTTGCATATTCATGTCATCTTATGCAATGATTCAAGCCTTTAAAATTATCTTTTTATTAAAAGCTCAGATTTTCCCAGAATCAAATTCCAAGTAATGGCAAAATGCCAAATATTGTCATGGTAGTAATAAATTAGCAAGCTAAATTTAATAAGAATTTTCCGATAAAGAGCACGTAATTAACAGACTGATTACAGCAATCATTTTTATATGCTGTTGACCCAAATGCCATCGTATATTCTTTTCATGTGCCCTAAGTGTGGCCTGACTATATTAATGTATGCACAGATCCCTAGTGTTCTGAAATTTGGGAGTTAATTGTATTTAACTGTTAAAAAGTAGAATTACAACAATCTGGTGGACTTGTCATATGGCCTTTCCCTTTAAATGACTTTATTTGTATTTCTATTTATTTTTAATTTAATTTGCTCTCTCCTTGAGAATCCCCATAAGAAGGTATCAGATTGGAGCATTTGTTCAGGGAATGTTGTGCAAACTCAGCCTGCATGTCTTATAGACCTCTGGGAAATATCTTTTGATAAGCAAGTAACTATTCTTCAATGGTTTGAACTTTTGTTTTATTTTTCAGCTGAAACTCTTTTTTCTCCACGAAGCAAAGCAAACCTTTTTGTTCAACTAGAGGACAAGTGTCTTCCTCAATGCAGCCTTTTGAGGATGCTGAAGAAGTCAGCCAGTTCCAGAATTTTGTGGAGTCTTAAAGGCAACCATGGGCACAGCCAATTGATTTAGGGAGGAATCACAGAGCTAGGAAAGAGTAGGGGACTAATGTTGTGTGACATGATACTCACTGACCCTAATTATCAACTTCAAAGCAGCTCATGGGTAGTGGAGTTATTGCCTCCCAGCAGACAGATGCTTCTGACTTATCTCAGCCCTAGCCACAGACCCAGTTGATGTCAGCATCATTTTTACACACTGTAAGTGAATTAAAAAGAATGTCAGGGAGCAGGGAAGGAAAGACAGTGGGAGAAAGGCCAGTGGAGTCACCAGCATTAGTGGGAGGATGGCCAGAACTGGAGGGCAAATTGGAGCACATTGAAACCCTTTGGGTGAGGGAGGGGAAACTTCCTCCTACACTGCCCTGGGCATGAGGGAGGGCTGGCAACACCCAAAAGAAAGAGAGAAAGAAAAGGAGACCGGGAGTATGACACAGATTTTTAGAGTGCTACCTGGGGGTTAGCAGTGAACAGGACCAAATGTCACACCAGAAAGCGTGACACTCTAAAACTGGGCTGGCATTAAAGAAGGCTGCTGAGTTACACAGTCTGTTTGCAAATTGAGTGAGATTAATAAGCTTGGGCTGGAGGGGGAAAGAAGATTTAAATCATTTGTGATAGGATGAAAGCTTTTCCTCACAAAAGTTCAGGACATAAAGGCAAAATACAGCCTAGTGCTAAGAGGCACTGGGAAAGGAACGGTCCATCCAAACTGCAGTCCAACAGGGAGCCTTCAACATGAGTAAAAAGAAACTTTCTCTGGTGGGTTTTCTTGTTGTTTGTTTGTTTGTTTAAAAAGGGGATATTTTTACACACTTTATTCTTCACTGATGTCTCCCAGTATCACACAGGAACATAAGCAGATTCTAATCCAGGGATATTGTAGATCAAAGTGGTGCCCCAGCTGCTGCATCACATCAGATACGGCTCTTGTAGCAGGACTCTCATTTTCCCTTTTCAGACAATTTTCCATCAATAAAAAAAACAGATCAAGAAAACAAAAAACGGAGAAAAGTGCTGTTATTAAAATAAAAACTTCCTCTTTGAGCTCACATGCTAAGAGACATCCGGCATCAGCATGGGAGAGTGAAGCACTCCCTTACCTTTAGAGACATAGAAGCAGTGTCACTTCTCTGCATTAGGTACTCACATTCCATCCCTCCAGGTCTGAGAGCTACCTGTGTAACCATGCTACAGTGTCTCTACCAGTAAGCATATCATCAAAGAGGATTTTGGGGCTCTGAGAACATGATTGTAAGAAATAGCCTATACTTTGTGCCACTGTCAGGATACCTCTTTGGGCCACTGACCTGTTGGAAACATCACTGCAAGCAGCTGTATTAATCAAATGATGGTGAATACCCAATAACTTGGACATTCCTGCAGCTTTCCTCTTTCACTGCAGCTAGTTTAATTCTGATGTTGCTAGGATATATCATCTTAGAGAACATAAACCCTACAAAGCCCTCACTGACAAGAGGATTAGAAGAGTCTGTCTACCAGTGGATTATGTATATGAAAGAAGAATAAAATCAAACATAAAATATTTCATTTGTGGCTAAAATTATGTAATTCTGTGGGTGTAGAGATGAAAGGGTCAGGGTGGCTTTATCTGTTGTGCACCCCCAAACAATAATGCACTGCTCCAGCTGTTCTCTCAAGCACATCCCTGCAGAAAGGCAGTGGTGGTTTAGGGAATACCACAAACTTCTCTGTCATCCGATTAAATGTAGACAAATCCAAAGTAAACATAAGTACTCACAGCTTGACCTAGGTAACTTTATTTCCCATTTATTCAGTGTCAAGATTTGCATGTTTTTAGAGAATGAGTCATTTCACTCTCACATGGGGTGGAAATTGTGCCATTGGAGTACCAAGCCAGAGAGGTCCAACTCCCTTTGTGGGTCAATCCACCAGCCCTTCCCAATCTAGCAAGGATGGGCCAAGGCATCTGTGCTTGCTCATGAGCCCCCACCTAACTGCATCAGCAGAGCAAATACACATACATATATGTACATATACATGTAAAGACACATATATAAACCCCCAAAAACATAGGACCTCTGTGTATATGTGTCTATATATGTGTGTATGTGTATAAACTGCTCCTATGTTGTTTTATTCATCCGATTCAGGTATCTCAAATTTTGTGATAATTTCCCCTCTACATATTGAATATGTCATTTGAGAAAACCTGCCTACATCCATGAGGCCTTTTACCTCTTTCTCAATACCATAAAATAAGTGCTCAAACATTAAATTGTTGCATTCCAGCAGTCAGTCTTGGACTTGACATCTGTGTGTGGACCAATGTGAGTCAAGTAACCAGGATCCAGCAGGACTTCAAGTCTGGGCTGATTTGGGGTCGGGTAGAGATAATTTTCTTCGCAGTGGTTGGTATGAGGCTGTGTTTTGGATTTGTGCTGAACACAGGGTTGATAATACAGAGATGTTTTTGTTATTGCTGAGCAGAGCTTACACGGAGCCAAGGCCTTTTCTACTTTTTGTACTGCCATGTTGGCAAGGAGGCTCAGGGTGCGTGGAGGAGACACAGCCAGGACAGGTGACCCAAACTGACCAAAGGGAGATTCCAGACCATGCAACATCATGCCCACCCAGTATATAAAGCGGGGGAAGAAGGAGGAAGTGGCGGACATTTGGAGTGATGGTGCTTGTCTTCCCAAGTACCCATTACACATGATGGGGTCCTGCTCTCCTGGAGATGGCTGAATACCTGCCCGCCCAGGGGGAGCAGTGAACTAATTCCTTGCTATGTTTTACTTTTGTGTGCAGCTTTTACTTTCCCCATTAAATGCTCTTTATCTCAATCCATGAGTTCTCCAGTTTTTACCCTTCTGATTCTCTCCCTGATCCCACTGGTGAGGGAGTAAGCGAGCAACCATGTGGGGCTTAGCTGTTGGCTGGGGTTAAACCACAACCAAGTCACTGCTCAGTGGAGTGTAAATGTAGGCATACAGATATGCTCATACCAAAATGAATAGGATAAAATTAACGGATTGCCACACTGGCTGGTCAAAACCACCTTATTTAATCCATGAAAGAGTCAAATAAATTGCTTGTAAATCTAACAGGAATACTCTGCATATCCAAGTCATGTGTTTAGCCTGGGCTTAACTCCAAGTTCTCCTTCACAGCAAAACTCTCCCCTCTGTGGCACCCCTAACATTTGGGGGCAAAGTCAGAAAGTGATGTAAACCTTAGTGAAAGAGACCTGATAATATGCTGCAGATATTTGTGTCTAAATGCTACACATCCTTGTGTCTAAAGCACCACTCACTGGTACTCAGCAAACCTTAGACAGAGGGAGCAAAAAACTGGAAACCCATCAGATTTGGTGACTGATCTGTACTAATCTGTAGCTGTTTCTCTACTGTGCACTTCAGTGTCTGTAACTGTGTCTGCATCAAAATGATGTGCTGTTTGATCTTGACCTTTTACCTAGACTTTGACCTCGATCATTTCCACTTACTGTCCTGACTGTGATCTCTTTGGGAACTCCAGATGATATGGAATTTCCCTGATATTCACCTCTTTAAGTGACCTATGTGCCCTACTCATTTGCTACCACACTGATGGCCACATGATTGGCCATGGATACCCTTCCATAACACCATACGAATATTCAGGATATTTCAGTCTCTGAGATCCCAGATGGCAGTTTCATTTTAGCCTGTGCACAAAAAACAAACAAACAAACAAACAAACAAAAACCAAAACCCAACCAAACAAAACCAACCACAACAACAAAAAACCCAAACCAAATTATAGACAATGAATTCTACTTCTTGTTTTCTTCTGAGCTTTGGTTTTATTTCCTAATTCAAGTTCTCAAATTCATTAATGTTGCACCTCTGGGAACTTATTGATCATGCAACTCTCCACCTCCCTGCTCTTGCCCTGCACAGCTACACCACAAGTCTCATTAATACTTGTAGCAATAAATGCTGTGAGAATCTCACATAGTTTGGGTTCTTCCCTTCACCGTTTCCCCCTCTCTTTAACAGGTCCCCAGTTCAGCTCTTCCTGAGGACCAGGTACTCTTCAGGCCATCATAGGCAGACACTGGGACTGTGACAAGTTGCAGCAAAGCCCAGTCTGTTTTTGGCAAACCTGAACTCTAGTTGAGCTGGCCAAGCCAGAAAAACCTGGTGTGCTTCCTCACACCTAGTCCAAGCATACTCTGTGTGCATCAGGCTTAGCAGCAAGCACTCACATGCAAAGGAGGGCTCGTATCAAGGTATCTACAAATCCTAGTTATCCCTGTCAGGCAATGTCAGGATGCTTACTAGAAAGACCACATCTTTCCCATCACTATGTAACAGGCTACCAGGACACCGAGTGGAGCAGCTAAGACAGAGAATTCTCAGATCATCTGCACACCCTGGTCCGTGTTAAGGGTTTGCCAAAGTTCAAGCTTTCTCCACCAGACCAAGCTGAAAATCAGCAGATATCTTTGCCTGAGCGCTACCAAGGTCTTTCACGGGAATGAGAATAGTCTGAGGTGAGTCTGTCCCCAGGGAAGATGATTTTCCAAGATTTGCTGGAGAGTCATTTCCTATCAGAGTAACTGGAGTTTTGAGTCAGGACTGAACAGAAGACACTTTATGAAATCCTGAGACAAAATGTTCTGTTTCAGATAGGCCAGGTGGAGATAAGATGTCTTTCAATACCCAAGAGGTCTCACTGTGTTTAGGACAAGTAAAAAACTGACCAATGTGTTACTGCACAAACTCGCTTGAGGGTTACTTGCTGTCATGCATGTAGTTCTGCTCAGCACAGCAGACTCATTTCAGTCTCATTAGCAGATGTCCTTGAGGTGTTTGAGGCTGGTGCCTAAAGACAAAGAAAGAGGTCTGCAGATCAAAGTACACCTTTGATCATCCAGGACATTATTTTTATGAGCTGGGCTAAAACACTGCAAATTCCACAGATTCAAGCATAATGAATAAGTCAGAGAGCAATAGGTGGTATAACTTGACACTCAGTTTCTAAATTCAGGGGTGGCTTTCTCAGCTTGGTGGCTGCTGGGCAGCATGATTTATGGCTTTGCCTGCAGGAGGTAACTCTACTGCTAATAGGAAGTGAGCTATTTGTTAAACAGAAGAGCTGGGTGTCTCTGTCCCTCAGTTCTGCTTCCCACATCGTGGCTTTTGCTGCCAGCATTATGTTTCAAATCATGACTTCAAAGGTTTAGAGGAAGCTCTGTGTCTATTTGAAGACCTATGAATCCAATACAGGGACAAGAACAATGTTTTGTTTTGAGAGCATTAGGAACCTGGCTTTGCCCTGTATATGAAGTCCATGACACACACAAGATAAGGTCCTCTGCAAGGGAGTTTGTATGAATTGCTGGAGCTGGGAAAAGGCCAATAGGGAGGTTGTATAAAGGCAACTTTTCTTTGTCTTTCCAAGGCTGTTTCACATTTCAGACGATGTAAGATGTGTGCACCATTTTATTTGGGTAACCTCATTGAATGAGCAGAACAGAAGTCACATGGGGCAGTCCCATACCACTGATAGAACTGATCTGAATGCTGGGGTGGAACATACATTTTTCCAAGCTGCTTTTCTTTTACCCTAAAATGATACTGGTTTTTGTCAGAGGAAATGCTTACAAAGTTCAGCTGTATAGGTTGTGAAATACCTGCTGTTATCCTCCAATGCTTTTAGCAGTTATAGATATCTCTCATTAGACAGACATACATCTAGACACACACTCTTATGACCTGTTTGTAGCATAACACTGTTGCTGAGCTGATTTAGTCTTTGTCAAATGCTTTTTCTTGTCGATATTGCCCATCCCTCCTGGGGTCATGAGCCCAAAGAGCTCAACTGGCAACAAGTATGACCAGTGCTGGGTAGAAAAACTAAGCTTTATGTTCACACATCTATTAGCAAGATGTCACTGAACTGTAGTGGAGTGTATTACTGCAGAAGCTTCAAAATACTTCATCAGTGCACTCCAAGATCATTGAGTGACAAGATCTGTCAGCACACAGTGTCATAAAAGTTTTGTTCTGACTACTCTCTGGGTTCTGTAAGTACCCATAATTCAGTGTTCATGGTTCTGACTACATATATTTTTAAATCACCCTGACAGATGCAAAGACTGGAGGCCCAGCTTTCAGCTATGTCTCAGCAACTGTAGATCAGTAAAAAGTATCTGAGTAGTTGCCAAGACAGTTGTGTTTGCAGCGTGACTACTGCTGGGAGTGACAGGGCTATAGAGGTCTGATCTACCACAGTTCTTCCACTTCAAGGCAAGTTGATACGTTTGGCAGAAATCCAGCAATGGCAAACATGGCTTGGAAATGGTGGGAACCACTGATCCAGTTTTATGCTTGTCCAGATCATTACCCACAGGAAAAATTCAAACTGACAACAAGCTCTCTTTTTTTTTTTTTAAGATTACATTACTCTGGAAAACAATTTTAAAAAAATGGAGTAGAATGGGATTTCTTTTCCTGACACTCTCAAAAACAATCATTGTTTTCCCTCTTCCTGCACTGCTAAATCACATTGCAAGTCTTATCATGCTTTGGCTTCATCAGGCAGGTCACATGTCAACATCAAGACAAAGTCATACTGAAAACTGCACAGCCCTCGCCTCTAGACAGACCTGAGCTTGCAGCAATGCCAACAACCCACAGACTCTACTAAAATATCTGCAGTACTTACTTCCTGCCCCTGCAGTCCCAAGTATATTTCCTAAGTCAGGAATATCTTGTAAATACTTTCCTATGAAACACAGAATTGTCTTTCAAGTAGCAAAGTAGAAGTAATTGGTGCTGCCAACCTTCCTTCTTGTCCCCAAATAAAGAAAAAAAAGAAGGATGTTTTGGTCGTTACCACAAAGCAAATAAATGTGCTTCAGGGGTCATTAACTTCAAATCCGCTCTTTTGGAAAAAAGATTAAGTGCAGCACTGTACCTTATCCTGAATCCCTTGCCAAGCTTTGTTTAGAAATAGCATTTTACTGACAACTTTTTTTTTCTCCCCTGTGAGAAAAACATGCTCACCCAGGGCAGAAGCTGACTGCATGCAGCACCTGCCTGCATAACAAATGTCACCCTAGACTGCTTAAGCACATTAAAAGAGCCTCACTTCTCTTTTTATTTTAGGGTCTGGTCTGGCAGTGATAAGGGAGGTCTATTGCTGCAACTCAGGGAGCAGCACAGCACAGGAGGTGAGCAACCACGCCTGCCAGCCACTTCAAGGTCCCACATCAGCATCCGGTGGCTTTGGGTGACCCACATCCTGCCAAAGAGGTTCAACCAACTCCTCCTGCAACCTCCTTTAATGCTTTTGCTGGGAAACTACCATGAAAGGAAGCAGACAGCAGGAATTAGGAGATTTTGGGGTTGGGAGTCAGAAGAGGGGAAGGGAGCCAAGGTGGGGCAAGATATCTGGGTGTCCATTTGGGGCAGGGCTCACTGGGAGGGTGGATGAGTGCAGGTCCTTCATGGCACAGGCGGTCACCTCTTTTAAGTGAGCCATGACTGCTATGGGATATTTTATGGGGGTGAGATTTTCCTTTTAATTGTGGATATGTCTTTCAAGCATTCATTCAAATACCTCCAGTAGCCAATCAATTTACTGAGCTCCAGGGCACCATTTACTTTGTTGTTATTGACAATAACATGTTTTAAGACATTTTAATGTATCCTTCATGTCTTGAAATCAGATAATGCAATTTTCTCAGAAAGACTGAAATTACTTTAGTTTGAAGCCTTACATAATTCAGTATTTAACAGCTTCACTTGTGAAAAATATTCAGTATTTTCTCTGCATCTGAAGTAGGAATGGCATCATGAGTTCTAAGGGGTTTAAGATCATGAAAGGAGGAGGATTTAGCCTATCTCTTAATAAAAGACTCCTGAAACATGTTAAAGCTGCTGTGCTGAGAGTCCCAGTATATAAGAAGTCTTATGAAAATATGTGATATCCAGCTTTCTATCAGATTGAAGTCACTCAGGAGAACTTACAGTGCCCTGAAAGTCACTGGTTTTTTCAAAGAAATCATCTTAGTCCAACTGAGACTAAAACTAAAATGTGAAGTCAAGTATTTGGGTATGTGACAAAACCCTTTTTTTGTTCACTAAGAAGTGCTTTAGATAAAAACAGTACTTATACTGAGGAACAACCAATTCTGTCTTGTGACTTACCTCTCATAAATGCATGACATAGTTAATTTCAGCACATGCATCCTTAGGTCATTCAATTTTAATGTTATCATATTTAAAAAATCTTGTGATACATTGTGAAAGAAATGTTAAACTTTTGATAATATCCCTTTGTCAACTGCATCTAAGTGATCATTTAAGAATTTAAAGTGCAAATGGAAAATCGTTATCTAACATGGAGAGAGATAAAGAAGGAACTTTTTTTTAAGAACTAGAAAAGATATTTTTAATTCCTTTTAATGCAACTCTATGAGATAACCACCATCAGAAGATATACCTACATATTTTCATGTGTCTAAAGTTAGCAAAAGTGAGATCTCTCCTGCAATTATAAAACTCTTGGAATTGAAAAAATATCTGTAAGTGTTGCTAAACTGCTTTTAAAATCAAATTGCTTTGCTGTATATGAGAGGTTTGATCAGCTAGAAGAAAATATCTTTTTTTCTGCTAGAGAGGCATCTTCCAAAGTTAACATCTTGCATTAACCAAAGCTATTGATGTCACTGTGAAAGTTCAAATCATTTGAACTTAGTTAACTTTTTACACTTTCAGATATTCTTTGTGTAGTTTTAGCATCATCTTGAAAATACTAACAAAACCATGATCAGTTACTCCCCTTTCATAACTGTGCAATAATGAACTACCATGGAAAACCATTTGACATTTTTAGTTGAAAGCATAGATAAAAAGGTAAGATGTATTCAACCACACCTCCAATATTTTCTCAGTTGGAAAAGAAGCTCACACTTGAGGACAACACAGAAAACTTTCAACCTACCAAAATGCATCATATCAGCTCCTGGCTAATTTTGGGACCAATATTATTTAAGTTACAGTCAAGACAGAGATCTGCATATTTAACTATGGGTAATACTGCTGTAGCAGCAGCAGCAGCAGATAGCTCTCTGTTAGCAACAAACCAAATAACTCAGAAGTTTCGTCCATTAATAATTCCTCTTGTGATCAGCTCTTCTTGCTCTTGGTCTTCTTTCTGTTAAAAAACACTTTATCTTCTCTATACACTACACATATTGAAGCAATACCATGTACTGTGCCTAATTCAGCTCAGTATTTATCCCCTAATAACTGCATAGGATAAATTATCTTTAGATAATAAAAGGATCATTTGATCCTTTATTTAATGCACTTAAATGCATTTAATCCATTTAAATACATTTAAACCTGATATTTTTACATTTGTACATTGCTTAAAATTGCTTCTCTATGAAAGACTGGAAAGAAAGAGGACCCTTTTATTTTACAAATAATTCTTTAACGTGAACATGTAAGTTGGAGTAAAAATGCATAGAGCTACAAGAAGAGAGTTTGGGGGAAATGAAGAAGTGTCCAGCAGAGATAACTCTAGGTAATTCATTCAGTAGTCCTCCTGGAGGAAGGAGTCTGCTCAGTTCTTTTGCTCCTTTCTCCTAGGAGGTTACCTATCCAGGCCATGTTTTTTCTTCTGCAAACAATAGAACTATGGGCATACCCACTTCAGTTTTTTGGAGGGTTTTCCCATCTCAGTTCACTGATAAAATCCTTATCCAAGAGGGAAGCACTTGCTTTTCCGTGCTAAGATTATCAGGGAGCTTTTTTCTTCCAATGACTACTTCAGTACCACAGAGCCCCTGGTGCAGCCCACTGCTGGAGCTGGATAATTATTTTCAGGAGCCCTGCTGAGACCCCAATCTTGACATCTCCAGGCCATGTTGTAGAAAAGTATCATGACACCATGGCTTAAAGCCCAACCCTGCACACTGTGTTCACAGGAGAAGCATATGAATGGAATTTGTTTTGGTCTCTTGCTAGATGGATGCTCATCTAGGATGTCCACAGCTACTCAGCTTCCCTCAGAGGTGCCAGAATGTCCTCTGATGGCTACAAGCACAGTGTGGGCTCCACTCAGATGTGCACCTCCAGCCAGGCATGTGCTGTATGGAGAGGGGGCTTGGCAAACCCCACGGGTGGAGATGTGAGACCCTCTGAAATCGTACAACGGAAAGGGGCAGGAGGACTGGGTCCATTCTGTGAGCAAACCAGGCACTTGCCTGGGACAGACAGAGGAAAGTGTTCTCAGAGCCACAGTGTGACTTGGCTATCTGCCACATGGATTCCCACACAAAAAGGGACATCTTTGGTTCATCAGTTACATGGACTTGTATGCAAGGGCTTGCTGTCCAAGCAGTGTGCTGCCTTCCCAGGACCATAGGATTAGCGCTATGAAGGGGCAAGGCCAGCCCTGTTTCTGGGCTGGACCTGTTGTGTTCAGAGACAAAGCAGCAGTAGCAAGAAAATGTTGGATTATACATAACCAGGTCTTAGGAAAGAAGCCACAAACCTGTTATACAGGAAAGGAAAAGAAAATGGCAATAAGAACAGAAAGCAATTTCTTATTGCAGAGACTTTTTCCTTAGAGAGGCAGTCCTGTCTTGAAGGCTGTGAGGAAGAGGACTCTGTGTGTGTTTTTGACTGCCCTGCGTGGCTCTGCAGACCAGGTGATCTCACCAGGTCATTTTTATGATGATCTGTGGTCTGTCCTCAAGGTACATTTATGTAGTTGTGTTTCCTTCAGCAGAGTTATGACTACATAAACTGAGGGCTGAAATCAGCCCATCTGAAGTGAGTCAAAGCAGAAGAAACTCCTTTCCCCTTTGGGCACGATGGTAAATAGATCTGCCAACCTGATGTTTATGGTGGTGCTGTACAAGAAAAGCATTCCTCCATCTCATGGCTAATGCCTGCCCATATGTTTAAAAATGCCCTTTGGCTTGGGCAGGTTAAAGGCTCAGAGTCAAATCTAATAAAAGTCCTCATTTCACTGATACTGTACCTCTGGCCCCCTCATCTCATTTCATTTATAATAATGATATTTCTTATTGTAATTCTGTTACATCAGGATGTGGTCTTCCTTGTAATTTTTCTCAGTTTTCCTCATATGACATGATCTATATATTACCAGCATGTTATGAAAATCAAAGGAGATGTAAATCCCTCTAATGTTGGCATGCCTGCTTTAGTATTATAAGCTACCAGTAGAACACCTGAGTGAAAATGAGAATTAGAATGCACAGAAAATTCAGTTTCTGTTGGAGTCTTAAATCCATCCAGATGCAGCTCACACCTTTCACAGCCTTTTCTGTGGTTGTGGGCATTGATGCAAACTAGAACATTTACTGTCTTGCTTATTTGTGACTGTGCATGAATGCTGATATAATCAGTGGTATGTATAGCCCTGGAACAAAACATACACAAGCTGAAAGATAAACAGCTTTTGTAAATTATAAACACCTCTAACTGAAATAATTTTATCATCAACCATGGTACTCAATTCTATATTTCAGTCCAGTGAAAGGGCTGGAGAAGTTTCAATGAAAGCTATTTGAATAGACAACGATTACATTACTCTAAATACAGAAATACTGAATTTTGTGCACTGAAGTGACTGGAGCTCCAGAAGCTGATACTATTATAAAACACAGTGACAAAATGTACAGAGCACTTAGGGGTTGCCTGTGTTGCCTCATGATTACAGATAAATTCTATCAATGTGTCTGCCAGAAAGGCTGCTCTGCACTAAGGAACTCAATTAACATGATTTGTGTCTAAGATTTATTTTTGTCAAGCCACCTATTACACATGTTTTATGTGTGTTGCTTCCCCTCAGCCAGGGAGGGCAAATATATTACACTTCTGACATAGCCCTCATAGTGTTTCTCCACTTGCTAAAATTATTTGGATTGATTTAAGTAGAACTGGTATGATTTACAATTTCCTTTTGCTTTTCTTTTAATTTTTAATAGGCCTCATAATTTGCAGCCTGTTGTTATGGTTTGTAGCACTGTGTGCATGACAACCTGCTTTGGTCTTTCCTTAGTTGAGCAGTCTTTTACAGCTCCACCACAGAGGTGAGGGTGGGACCCTGTTTTTGGAAGCTGCCTGCAAAGAGTGGAGTTGTGCTGCAGCACCACCTTTAGCCAGAGAAACCCCAGAGATGTGCAGGAAGAGGCATTATGGTCACACCCACAGAAAACACAAGTTATCAACACCCAGCAGCAATGACATTGAAACTGTGACCGTTTCTTCTGAACAACATGATGTTGCCTGGACTGGCTCTTGTTTCATATCCCCAGACCTGTGACTGTGCATCTGGTGCTGCCCTGTTCCAACCTTTCTTGGACGTTAATGCATGGTAATGATCATAGCAGGATCAGTTCACAGGAAAGTCACCTCCCTGTTCCTACATAATGTTGCTTTAAGTGTGTGTACTGCATACATATATCAGGCTTTTTATGCACAGCATCACATTTCAGTTGCTTAGTCCTCATGGTTCCTGGTATATTTTTAGCTGGATGTTTAGTTATGGACTCCTTGCTCTGTGATTGTTGGAGCTTGACTCCTGCATGACTGTAGAAGTCGGGGCTGGTGGGAATCCTTTACCATCTCTGCAGACAAGCTATGGAGCAGGCTAATCATTTGGATCCTACGGGAAATGGCCCATCTGTGAGACCACAGCGGGCTGATGGGTTACTGCAATTTGAGTCATCTCCCAACAGTACAGCTTATGCAGCCTTGAAAATCAACATTCCTCTTGTAGACATTGCTCAATACCTCCTCCAACAAAATTCATCACCTTTCTGCCTCTTAACATCCTCCTTCCATACTATCTCTCTGAAGAAAAGCCTTTCTTTCTTTAATCTCAGAAACATTATCAAAATACTACATGTTCTTCCCAATTCAAATTCTGCATGAAGGAAAGCAGAAAACTTGAGCTGATGTTCTAAAACTGTGCTCTGGAAAATCAGCAGGAACTTCAAACTTAAGCAAATTAGGAAAAGTCAGGCTTATATATAACCCAGTGTGATACATCCAGGCGTTATTTAGTATACAAATAAGAGTTTACCATAATGGAAAAACTTTTAAAATACAAACAATTCACACTTTAGACTTCACTTGAAGATGCCATTGAAGAGGCATTCACTTCTTTACTTTGTGTCTTGTTGCTTCAGTGGGAGACCATCACGTAAAAATCCCTGCCTCATTTTTAAACTTTACTTGTTGGTTTAAATGAGTCATATTACAGCGTTTCTGTAGAGCCATCCTAAAGACTTCTGCATGTTCTCTCAATCAAGGTACCTAAGCAGTGCAATGCTCAGTGCAATTTTCTTTTTGAGATGCTAAAAAGAAAGAAATCTTCCGTTTTCCTTATTTCAGATTTTTTTGGTTTTTTCAGTTCTTTAAAATTTCTCTGGTCTTCTCTCTGTAGTTTTTATCAGTCTGTTTCAAATGAGCCATGCAGATCAGATGCCAGACTGGTTTACTAGGCCCTCAGATCTTGGCCCCAGATTGCTCCTAACTAGCTGACTCTGTCCCTGGCCGTGGTGTGTTCTCTTTGTTCTTACTTGGATATCCTTTCATGTGGCTGGGCCAAAGCAAATTAAATATTACAATAAGGCCTTTCAACAAAACTTCTATTAATATGTATTACAGCAGTGCCTGGAGTAGCCAGTTTGAGATGGAGACTGTATGTGTTGTCTAGTTAAACATTGTCTCTGTCCTGAAGCAGCAAAAATCCCTGGGTAAAGTCTGCCACACTCCCCTCGAGTATCTTGCTGCTCACGATCATTGGCTCCATTAAATTCAGTGGAACCATCCATGCATCAGAGTATAATTTTTCATGAATGGCAGCAGCAGCAATCTGTTAAAGCTCTGAATTACCCTCTTTCCTGGATGTGTGATGTTTTTTGAATTCATTATGAAAGATAAGGTAAAAGAAATATTGCAAAGATAGTAAAGCTGCTTGCAAATCTCTTCTGAGAATCCTATTTCTCCTACAAGGATAGTAAGAGACACTTTTAAACTAGGAATACCACTTTATTAAGCTGGTAGATGAGGACATACTGTATGTCCATTTGTGAGTAGGGGACTTCAAAGGATTCAACTGATAATGCATAAATTAACTGATTAAAAACTTTATTAGAAGATGAATAAAAGCAGAATGAGACCTGGCTGTTCCATTTCAGCTTTACCAAACTCCATTATTAATAAATTCTGGCTATTATTGTGGTCATATCACTGTACAGGGGCTTGCTGACCTATCAAAGCAAGATCATGGAGCATCCTGTGTAACCCCCTAATGTATAGTTCCATTGTCTCCACATTAAGTCTAAATCAAAATAGGCAGATAATGGTGAGAATAAATGAGGCATCAAGTATCATTTAGTCTCATTTTTAGAATGCGTTCAGAGCTTCAGTGAGTATTACAGAATTTCAAACTTGTTATTAACCCAGAGCTTTATAAAATGAATATATAAACGAATATTACAGATAGACTGAATAATAAATACAGAACAAGTGTTTGCCTGTTTTAATACACTGGCAAATTAGGTCTTCCTCTTGCAGACTTGCTCATCTGCAGGTAAGGTTGGAACATTTAGATTTATTAGCTTAAAAAAAAATCAGTTGCTTTGTGCTTTGTCTTTCTTTTTTAACTCACAAAAAGGCCCAATTTTTATGCAGATTTTTTTTTAAACTATAGCTTCAAGCAGAATCAGCTTCATTCCTTATCAGATGAAATGGGCTGCTGTGCCACTACATGCTTCAGGGATTCATTCAGAGAACACAGAAGATGGGGATGCCAAAGCCCCCACAACCCAGACAACAATGGCCCTCAGACAGTCTGATCTTCAGGAGCAGAGCCAGAAGGTTCAGACCCACATCTCTTCACCCACCCTGTGGGAAGACCCTGCTTTTCCCTAAGAAGCTGTCCTACTTTGCAGCACGGACTAAAAGATCGAAGGGGACAGTAACTGAGCATAGCTGTAGTATAAGGATTAAGGGATTCACCCAGAAGGGAAGAAAACTGGTTTAATCTCTTCAAGGGCTGTTTTATGCTGATGAATGCAAAACAGGTGACCTGCCCGTGGAACAAGAACTGGAATGAAAGTACCCCTCTTTATGCAGGCATGAGCTTTGATGGGGCTGGGGGAGTGAGGATTCCTAAAGGGAGTTCCCTTTGGAACTGCTGGGCATTGTGAGGTCTCTCTACAAGGCTGATGGACAGTCAGTCATAATTTCAGCACTGATTGCAATAACAACAAGCCTGAGCCCTGGGATTTTCAAGAGTTTTAGGATGAAAGTGGCCGTGTAAAGCTGAACCACTGTGCAATAAGGCATCACTTTAATTCATTAACTCTCCATTATGGACCGTGAGTGACTTCGGAGGGTAGCTTAACCACATGATTCCCACTAATAGGAATGAAAAGTTTATTATTGTATCCTAGACTTTGCCTAATGTCTTAATTTCACCCTCAGAGCTGTGCCTGCAGGCAGCAGTCAGATGAGATCCATTTAAAGAAAAATATGTCTAGCGTTAGCATTCAGGATTTAGAGCACATAGCTTGATCCTCTTTATTTGTAATTCCCTGTTCAGGCATTTCCCTTCAATGCTGTGAGAGCATCTTGAGCTCTGAAAAGGCCACGCTGAAGGATAACATGTGGTGCACTTACAGCAGAGCTGCTTTTCCTGAAGTTAAGGAATGTGAACAAAAGGCTTCCTTGGGCCTGTCCAGTTTTTAAAATCAATTGTGTCAAGCAGGGAACAGGAGGCAAGGAACAGACAGGGCTTTGGCCTTTTTCTCCTCCCTTGGATTGCCTCCAGTGTCACCAGTGCACAAGCTACAATCTCAGCTCTCCGATGACTTCTGTTCAGCTGCAGGGAGCTGCTGCATCCCTGCCCCCGCTGGCAGCCCCCTCAAGGGCATTGCAACAGCTGAGAATAAAAGGAATGCAGCAGCTCAGGTTGCCCTTCTCTCATCCCTGCTTCAAAATACTCTTCCAGAAAGGACAGCCATGGTTTGTTCTGGTAGTGCCATAACTTCAGCAAGTCTCCTCAAATTCACAATAACCAAGGTTGTGGGGAAGACTTGAGAGGTGTCAGTGCAGAGCTAACAGTTGGCACCTTAGAGGCTGAGGCTCTTGATTTGGAAAGCTGTCTCTGCCAGCGGGAAATGGGTTAGAAAAACTGCTCCCTTCTCCATTTCAGCCCCTTCCTTCCCAGCCACATGCTGCAGCTCATGCTCCCCTCACTTGTGCCAAGGCAGCTGCTCTGGGAACTCCTACAAACATAATCACTTTGACTATCTCAGTTTAAAAATAAACATTTTTTTTCCCCT
Organism: Ploceus nigricollis; assembly: GCA_013399945.1. NCBI lineage: Eukaryota > Metazoa > Chordata > Aves > Passeriformes > Ploceidae > Ploceus > Ploceus nigricollis. The sequence goes on from VXBC01012147.1 coordinate 287,535, forward strand.
ATTATTCTTTAGCTTAAATTATGTCAATAATCCACTCTCCAGTCCAGCCACAGAAGCTGGTGCATTGCTCAGTGGAGGGGACAGAGAGACAGTGCTGGGAAGCAAAATTGTGGCTGTGGAACTCTTTCACTGTAGCACAGCCCTGTTCTCCCATCATGTTCCTATAGCGTGACCTGGATATTCCATTTAATATGGAGCTCCTTGGTCATTAATACTGAGCTGTGCACTACTTGGTCAGGCAGCAGTAGAAATTTATGCCCAGTGAAACACGGACAACCATTGCACTGAATTCAGGAAATAAGGCACCATGAACTGTTTAATCTTTAAATATGTATGCTAACCTCATCTTATGGCAGGCAAAGCAATACCTTTCCTGCAGAGACTGCAAAGACAAAGTTACCTCATCCACACTCCCAGTTATCTGGAATTAAGTTCAATAAGTAGAATTTGGCATGTAAATCAAGCCTATATTTTGAAAAAGAGTCTTAGTGTGTTTGAAGGAGACCCTACAGTTTTTGGATTTCTCAGTGATGAAAACAGGTGTAACTTAAAGAAATAAAGTGAAACTAAACAATGAAAAATTTACATTAAATAAAAACAGAAAGAAGTGCAGGATTCTGCACAATCTTGCATGAAAAATAGCCTGAATTTCTTATATTCTAGAAAGATTGGATTAAATAATCAAACGACAGCATAGGGAATAATTTTTCATAGGTGAGACAGGCACAGAGATAAACTTACTGGTCTTTATCCCTGTCTACTCTCCATGAATCTGAAAATGATTAATGGATTTATTTCCCACAGAATATGTAAAACAAAGCACCTTTTTTTACCAGTCACAACGTAACTGATCTTATTAAATACTTTATTCAGCTCAGCTAACCTGTTTATATGAATAAGACAACAGACATCAACCATAGGATGGCCATTTTCTGATTGACCTAGAAATGTCACTGTAGCCATGGCCTTGGCACTGCCTGTCTGAGCCAAGGCAAATTTATATGCTGGATCTATAGCAGAACCTTTACCACATAGTTTTTATACTGATTTTAACTGTTTGGATTCAAGGTGTGGCTTACCTTGAGGAAATTAAATGATACTGCCCCAGGGCAGATGCTTGAAATTTATTTCTACTGGAACTTGTGGCTACCTTAAGGAGGGTGGGTTATATTAGCCACAGTCCCATCCAACTCAAGAAAGTGCCTGATATGCTGTGTCTAAGCAGTACCTAAGTTGCTACTGACCTGAACCCAAATTTTCTCTGCCTTTTTTTCAGCAGGGGTTCCTGAGCTTGGTTGATTTACTCTGTTGAGTTGGACAACAGCATAAAGATGAACATTAGCAGACAACTCTGGGCACTGCATTTAAAGAGGAAAGGAACTTATTAAAATGGATGTTTACACTTTGACAAGTCAGACAACATCCTCAGCCACCACCTGCATTTCTCCATTTATTCCACTATTTTTTTTTAAGGGAAACACTTCTCCAAAGGGACACCAAGAGTTTGATTATTACACTGCAGAAAGGAGATGCATGTTTCCTACCAGCTATGCCTTCTTTCCTTTGGGTCCTCTCCACATATGAGTATTCTAGACATTGTATTCCTTCAGAGACACCTCCATTAACAGTAAAAGGGATACTAGAAATCCAGATAAGGAATTCTGGTTCTTCCTGTGGGGCCAGGTACATTATTTTTAAGCCTTGAGCATAAGGAAGGCATCAGATTTGGAAGATCTGAGTGTTGCTTGTTGGGTTTGTCCTTGTAACTGTCCGTAAGACAGGGAAATAGAATTCTTCCATTGCAAGCTGGGTGGGGTTTTTTCCTAATTACACCATGGTCAACTCAGAAAAGTATTTCTCTGTTATTTACCTGTGGATGTTCCTCTTCAGGCCATCTGAATTTTGCCTGAACTTTTTCCCTCTGAAACCCAGTATTGATAAGGCTGACATTATGAGGCAGTTTCACATCCTTGTGACCAAAAGAGAATTTCCCACACATTTTGGCTAGATAAACAGTCTAACTTTGGAGGAAGCAACATTTCCTGCAAACACCCCACTTTTATATGTGAATGGCAGCTTTAGATGAGAACAGACAACAATGCCAACAAGCTGTGGCAGGTGAGGTGAGGTAAGAGAGACAGGTGACCTCATTTCTTTCCCACCTGCCAGTAGTATCAGCACAATGGCTCGTTATTCCTCTGCTTATTTATGGTCTTTTGTATATTTACCCTTCCCCTGTCGGACAATATTGGTACTGAATCTCTATTTGTACCTCCTTTTCTGAAGTGGACAAAGACTACTAGCTGGCCTTTAAGAAGCATGGGCATTATGAGTCTCCCTTTTCTTCTCCAGCCCCGCACTATGGGGAGTGGCGTGCGGGACGTGAGGGAGCATCGCCAGCCCCGGGGCGTTCCGCAGGCTTCCCTCGCGCGGGTGCGAGGGCCGGGAATGCAGGAATGCCGGGCAGGAATGCCGGGAATGCAGGAACGCCGGGCAGCAGCGCTGGCACCGGACCGCTGCGCGGAGGAGCCCCGCGCTGTGGGCGCTCCGGACGGGCTCTGCCGCCCCCTGCCGGGCACTGCCCGCCACGNCACCCGCGTTCCTGCTACAGCTTCCAGCGTTCCTCTCCGGCCACCCAGTGTGGGAGACACAATGCAAACCTTAGAGGATCGTGGAATCGTTTATGTTGGAAAAGACATCCAAGACCATCCAACTATTAACCCGGTACTGCCAAGGCCACCACTTAAACCATGTCCCTCAGTGCCACATCTACACACGTCTTTTAAACATCTCCAGGGATGGGGGACTTAACCACTTCCCTGGCCAGCCTCTTCTAATGCATGGCCATCCTTTCCATACACAAGTTTTTCAGTATACCCAATCTAAACTTCCCTGGTGTGACTTGAGGCCCTCTTGTCCTGTCACTTCTTGCTTGAGAGGAGAGACTGACCCTCACCCGGCTCCTGCTCCTTTCAAACGCTTGTAGAGAGCAATATGGTCCCCCTGATCCTCCTTTTCTCCAGGCTAAACACACCCAGCTCCTTCAGCCATTTCTCATCAGACTTGTGCTCCAGACTCCTCCCCAGCTCCATTGCCCTCCTCTGGACACGCTCCAGCCCCTCAGTGTCTTCCTTGTAGTGAGGGGCCCAGAACTGGACAGAGGATCTGAGGTGTGGCCTCATGACTGCTGGGTACAGGGATGAATCTTGACCCAAATCTACACCCATACACAGTGATGCCATAAGCACCCAAGAGCAGTACTAGCCAGGTTTTTTCTATGGCACAGTTCACTGCACAGCCTCTGATTCTTCTTTAACCAAATGTGGCCTAAACCTAAGGCAGAACTGCATTCTCCAGCATCCCACCCAACACGAGTTCATCCGAGTACTCATCAGGCACAGGTGGCTACATAATACCAACACAAGTACCATCAGGATCTTAGTTCCCATAGCCACTCCAGGGAAAATGAATACTCAATGTTCATTTTTGAAAAAGCAGAGTCCAGTATTTTTTATCAAAACAAAAGTTGTCCTCCTAAAATGGAAGGTGAAATGTAGTACAATTTGTACTTGTGTGTCCCTTCCAACCCAGAATATTCTGTGAATCTGTAAAAAAATATTGTGAAGTACCAGAGAGTCATATTTGCAGAATGTGTCTGCTGCTGGAATTAAAGGTATTTGGTACTATTTAATGACCTATAAACAAGCATGTCTGTGTAAGGATTCCTCCACAGACTTTTGCCTTTTCTCAACCTCAAAACTCCAATTTTGGGAAGTCTATGTACAGGCATGACATGGGGCCAGATCCCACAGCCATGCACTCTCAACCACACACCAGCCAAAGCAAATGGACACAATGTGAAATAAAAAGCAATAAAAAGCCTATGATGGCTTAAATCTGTCTCATCTGAGGCTGCCATAGTCACCTCCCTCTTTTCCTTCCCTCCCCTCTCAGAAGCTGACATTTGTCCTCCAGCTGAATTTGAGGAGTCTGATTTCAGTTTTGTTTAGAGATGACCCTGGAACAGCCTTTGAGCAGCCTATTATACTATATATATACACCTATTATACTGTACTATATATACACACTGTGTACATACCTATTATACTATATGTATGTATATCTATATATACCTCATCCCCTGCCATTCAACAACAGACTGAAGTTATTCCAAACAGCCTATTAAATTGGGGAACTACAACAAAAGCAGAAGCATTGTATGAAATACAAAAATGGCACTTTTAGCATTAATGACCTTTTTTTCTTCTGGAGCCAGAAAATTAATTTCTTGCTAATTAGATTGCACTGGGAGCTACCCAGCAGCTTGTTAAAAGCAAATGTGATCCCCTCCTCAAGACCTAAAAACCTTAAAGAAAACCTTGGTGATATTTTGATAACGCTCTTGTGCAAGTCGTTTTTATGTTTGGGTTTTTTTTCTTATAGGGACTGTCTAATTATCTCAGACTAATCCTATGAACATCAAACATTCTGCAGCTACAACCAGCTTATTTGCAACTACAGGTAAACCCTTGCACAACGCTCCCTTTATGAGTTTTCTGATTAGCTAAGTACTTCTTATAAATAAAATCAGTAACGCTGGCACACTTCCAGCTCTCAGGATCCCAGTGCATTTTACTGCACAGATCTATTAGATCACGTAAGTCAATTGACCCGTACAAATTGGGTCTTGTCAAAAACAGAACACAAAGTCTTTTGGGGAGTTCATTACCTTTTGTTCTGGGAAAGTGGTAATTGGAAATTCTATTTTAAATAGGTAACTAGTTCAGTTTCATATCCAAGGATTAATTCCTCCTTTCATTGCTATAAATGCCTAAAATGCCTTAATTATCAGCCCCTTAAATCTAGCGCATTCTTTCTCAGCTATTAACATGTATCTCACTGCTGCTAAGCAATGCTGAAAATGGATAAGGGGACTCTGCATTCATTTACCTCCATGGGAAGAAGGCCATGTTGCTGCCAGTGCCTCTGTTACTAATTATTCCAGGTGATTTTCTTCATTCAGGATCTCATCTGACAATGTGAACCATTTGGTACTGCAGCATGGATTTTGTTCCCATGGAGCCTGTAAGCCTTTCTGTGTTTGGCCATCAGCTGACAGGGAGACACCAGCAGGTCTTGAGGTGGCCTGAGGTGCCTGTCACAGAGCCATGTAAGCAGCGGTTTTCCACAGGTAGGAATATGAAGTGACGTTTTCACAGGCAAGGCAGCCACGAAGTTGGTCTCTTTTATCTCAATATATGCAAGCTTCATTTCCTGAAATCTTGATCTCTTGTGGCTGCCTCACCACTGCAGAAGTACCAAAATAACATGAAGCCCTGGCCAAGAGTGGGGTCACCAAACCACCTCCCAACGCCGGCCTCAGCAGCGCCCCACAGAACATTATTTCATTCAGCACAGCCAAATTCCTAACCCAGGGCTTAAATGCCATGAAGGCAGAGTGACGTGACTCTTCTGTATGCTCCCACATGTCATTAGCTTTTATAAAAAGGAATCAAAATAGCAAGGAAAGGAAAGAAAGAAAACAAATATAAATCATTTAAATAGAGAATAGGAAGTGAAGAGAAAAAGAAAATAGCCAAAAGAGGATGTAACAAACACTGCATGCCTGAAGAACAAGAACAAACCCTGCATTTACTTGTGGTATTTAATGAGAGAAACAAAAACTTTCATTGATTTCATTGAGAGCAGAATCATACCTTGGCATGAAGCCTGTGAATTTGCAAAAAAGATACCTATATTTTCCATTTGAAATAACCCTTCCATACTGAAAATTCACTACCACTCATCTGCCAGGGCTTCATCCAGCTTCAAGGACTTCAATGGTACATAACAAAACTCAGTAACTTCTCTCTTTACAGCTAAGTCATTCTTTAGTCTCATTTACGAATATTAAGATCTCAGAGTAGCTCACTGATTTTCTTTGAGGAGTCAGTGGACTATTTTAGCCTTGAAAGATAACTAAGAAAAGCAAGGATATGGACAACAGGCTTCCATTCACCATAGAAATTTACTCCTCCTTTGAAAAAAGTGTAGGATGCCTGCATATCAGAACAGTTCAAAAGCACTGCAGACATAATCAGGAAAAAAAACCCAAAACCCAGAACTGGAACAAGACAGAGAGGGAAAGATGTAATGTGGAGAGAGATATCTGTCCTAACAGGTCGGCATTATAAAGAAGACAGAACAGAAGGATATAACCAAACAGGTTCTACCACTGGATTTCACCAAATTCATTGCTAAGGTTTGAGCCTTCACTGCCAATTAATACCCCCTCAGGTAATCGAGGATGTCTGCTGTCTCTTCCCTGTTCAGTCATTAATACAGCAGAGGTCAGCGCATCACTGACAGAGGATTTCTTGGCAAGAGTAGTTTACATTGTGTATGTTCAAAGCAAGGTCTGCCTCCCCATATCCCCTCCTTTGTGTGAATGCCCTGACAGCAAAACTACACACTCAAATTGCTGGGTTTTGGGGTTTCCAATGAATTATTGTTTCACATTACATCTTTATTCAGAAGGAGACTGCGAACATGCAGGTCACAGCAACCCAAACCCTAATGCTGAAGACACTAAGCACAAAGTGTGTGAGACCTCTCACAAGGAGGAAGCAACTGCACCCACCAGACTTGCAGTCTTCTCACTCAGAACCTCAGTCAGCCCCTTTCTGAGAGCCTACCTCTTTGCTTCCCTGAAATGGAAAGTTAGTTTTCTTCAAATCCCAGAAGGGAAAAAAAACCCACACACACAAAAAAAACCCCCAAAAAACCAAAAACCAACCAACCAAAAAAAAACCCAAAACAAAACTAAAAAGAAACCTCTGAATTATTAACATTTATTAATTGGGCAAAAAAGGTATGGGTTTTCAGCTGTTCAGATGGGCAGTGAAATGAAAATGATTCTTTCAAACAGTCTTACCCAGGTGTCAGCTGGGAATTTGTTCAAAGGCTTCAGGTACTGACACAAACTCACCCACTTAGGATTAATGTATTCAGTAAGTTGGTTGCAGTAGATTTCTGAGAACTGATAAAAGACTGCAAATGCAACAGTTTGTCTGTTTTCATATAGCTAATGCCAGTCCTACCACTGGTCCAGAAAAGTTGCCCCTCCCTTCAACTTGCCTCTTCCAAAATGTGAAGTTCTTAGTAGCTGCTAACAGATAATTTTATTATTATCATTGTTAGGCATCAAATATAACCACACCCTGCAGAGTGAGGTGGTGCCCTGTCCTCTTCCATCCTGTTAAATAGCTCCCATTAACTAGTGCAGTAATTTACATTCATTATGAAGTGATTTTCAATCATCATGTGAAAACTTTGGTAAACTAGATGGACAACAAAGGCTGGGGCAAGGAGTGACTTCTTGTAAACCTCATATACTTAAACAAGGCCAAGTGCGAGGTCCAAGTGCTTGGTCAGGGCAAGCCCTAGTACCAACACAGATTGGGGCATGGGTAGATTGCGAGCAGCCCTGAGGAAAATGACATGAAACAGCTGGCAGATGAAAAATTTGCCATGGCTTGGCAATGTGCACTCACAGCCCAGAAAGCCATCTGTATCCTGGGCTGCAACAAAAGCAGTGTGGTCAGCAGGGCAAGGGAGGGGATTCAGCCCCTCTTCTCCACTCTGGTGAGACATCATCTGGAGTGCTGCATCCAGCTCTGGAGTCCTCAGAACAAGACAGACATGGACCTGTTAGAGTGGGTCCAGAGGAGGGACACAAAGAAGGTTAAAGGGCTGGAGAACCTCTCCTATGAAGCCTGGGTGAGAGAATTGCGGTTGTTCAGCCCGGAGAAGAGAAGGCACAGGGAAGACCTTAGAGTACCTTCCAGCGCCTGAAGGGGGCGGTAGGAGAGCTGGTGAGGGACTTTTTACAAGAGGATGCATTTTTCCCTGCCACAGGATGCAGTGATCAGACAAGGGGGAATGTTTTCAAACTGAAAGAGGGCGGGTTTAGATTAGATATAAAGAAGAAATTCTTTGATTTGAGAGTGTTGAGGCACTGGCACAAACTGCCCANACAGGGAAGACCTTAGAGTACCTTCCAGCGCCTGAAGGGGGCGGTAGGAGAGCTGGTGAGGGACTTTTTACAAGAGGATGCATTTTTCCCTGCCACAGGATGCAGTGATCAGACAAGGGGGAATGTTTTCAAACTGAAAGAGGGCGGGTTTAGATTAGATATAAAGAAGAAATTCTTTGATTTGAGAGTGTTGAGGCACTGGCACAAACTGCCCAGAAAAACTGTGAATGCCTCATCTCTGTGTTCGAGACCAGATTGGATGGGGCTCTGAGCAACCTTATCTGGTGAAAAATGTCCCTGCTCATGTTAAGGGGGTTAGACTAGATGATTTTTAAAGCTTCTGACCTCAACCATTCTGTCATTCTGTGATTCTATGAAATGCTACCAGTAGCTGAAGCTCCAACATAATTCACACACTCTACATGTTAAATGTTCTTAAAGTAATACAACTTGAAGACCTCCTTCACAAAGCTTTTTTCCCCATGTAGTTTTGTAGTGTTACAACCACTACAGTTCTGCTTTTCTCAGTGAACCTGTACATGTGTCGAGCTGGTGTAACTAAGGAGAGACTCAGACTGCAAGACACATATTTTGAATAAGTATCAGCTGCATCTTAACCATTTTTTTTTTGCACATGTTGCCCAACCCACATAACATGAAATTCATCCCAAGTCTGACTGGTGGGTGATGCTGTGAAATGAAAAGATTATTTGGTTCGGCTTTTGGCCATTTGCATAGATATTATTAATGAGAGTTTGGATACATGTAAATTTTGTTTTCAGCAGACTCCAGAGCCAGGATAAATTCTGTACTTTGTGCACACAGGGAAGCTCAGTTACAAGTCTGTACTTGAAAACAACTTCAAAATCAAACTCATCTGGCAACCTGGGCACACCCGGTATTTTATTCTTCCAAATTTTGCCACACACCGCCCACTGTGGATTTACAAATTGGTGTCTAATTGACCAATAACTAAGCAGACACCTAGATTCTCTTTTCTGTGTTGTGAAAGAAGAAAGAAACTGCCTTTCTCATAACCAGTTGCCCTACATTTTAAAAGCACTGTAGATTTTATCTGGACTAAAGGATTTTGCCAGCTGAAGTCCTGCTAGCACAGGTTTCTGCTGGTGGTTTTGAAAAGCTGCCCAGTAAAGTGCCTCAAAGCAGTCCTGGAGAATGGTGGGAGATATTACAGTGATGTCTAACAAGACTCACACCATTTAACACACTGTATGAAAATACACACTAGGATGGGCTAGCCTGAAGCCTTATTTCTTAAGTTCTTCAACTGAGTTTGTTGTAGGTCAGTAGTTAAACAGTTCTGTACTTTTTAGGATTTGAAATAGGTGGTGTGTGCTAAGATTTCATTTTGTTGGTGTAAGCTGCACACACAGTAGGAAATTTTTTTCAGTAACATTTCAGCAAAATTTTTTCAGCTACAAAACGGACCTGAAAACCATCTGGTTTTAATATCTTGGAGAAGTAATGTAGCCTCATGCAGTAATATTAGAAACAGCTGATATTCTCATTTATGCAGTAAAAGAAAAAATAATTTGGTGTGGTACTATGTACAGTAGAACCTAATATACTCTCTCAATAATATTTAATTAAAATTTTGACATTCCCTGTAATCCTTTTTCCTTCAACAAAATCAACTAATTTGTTAGCAAAAGTGCCATGATTTCATGGAAATGTTTTTGTTTCAACAGAGGACTCTTCTGAGAGAAAATAATACATATGGAAAATCACTCTGACCTGCTCAAATTAGCAAGAAAATTATATCTATATTTAAAGGCAGATGATATACATATTTAAGGAAGGAAAGCAGAAGCCTACGGCTGGTAAATATTTATCCAGTCACATTTAGCTTTGAATTTAAAAGAAAGTGTTAGTGATACACAAACAAAGAGTGATGTAGTTTTTACAGGGGATGTGACAATTTTGAGTTACAGCTCAGCTTTCCAATGGATCTAATGGGGTTAAACATGAGTAAACACTAATGTGACAGTTATAAACTATGTCTTGGAAGAAGCAGTTAAGCAACAAGAGCTCAGGGACTGCAATTCTTAACACAAGTGTGGCTGCTGCAAAGGCTGTTTGCTATACGCCACTACATCTTTTACAGAGCACATGAACAAAATTTGCTACATCCTACCTGGTGGCAATGCCCTGCCAAGATTGACTTTAGTATCTGAGCCCTGAGAAGACAGTCACATCCATGAAGTTCTGCAAAATCTCAGCTCCTACTGAGAGCAGCAGGACTAAGAAGCTCAAGAGAAGTGCAGGGCCAGATCTCTCTAGCATCCCTTCCAAATCTTGGGCAGTTGAAAAATACTCTGCGGTTCATCCTGCAGGCATGGCTGGAGCTTCAATAACAGGTGTGCAGCACCTCAGAGATATCCCTAGCAAGATCGTCTCATTTATTGAAGTGAATTTATGTCCTCAGAGGACATGGGTTACCCAGGCATTGTTTCGAATGGCAATAGTGCCCCATGGAGTTCCCATTCCCCTTGCAAATTCTCAGGCCTGTGTTACCCCTTTACTGAGCCAAATCAGGGGTGTGTGTGTATGCAGCTGCAAGGTAAACTGATCTGGCTGGAAAACAACCTTTTTTTTTTTCTGAATCATCCCAAGCTGTCCTTGTTCCACCACGTGGTTCACAACCTCACTGTGCAAGCTGCTGCAAGGGTGATTCAGGGAGGCAATGGGAACAAGAAGCCATGAGCAGAGCAGTAGGAACCAAGCCCATTAAGCATCTTAGACAGCACTGTCACCAAATGTGAAACCAGGGTCTGCCACTGTATGTGTTACAAAGAAATAAAGGGAGCCACAACAGTGTGCAAAGAAGCACTAGCTTACAAACCAGTGCTTGTGCTGGCTCGCCCTTGTGCAGGACACTTTAGGCCAAACCCCAAATCCCTCATAGCTGTTACACAAATCCTTGGTCCACACAAAGAAAAGTGGGAGGAAATCGGAGCTGTAACTAAACTCAGTGAAGTTAGGTCACCATGTAAGAGATTTCAGAAAGGGAAGTTCTCATGATATATCTTGGTAAAGGAGAAACTGCATAAATTACGTACCTCACACGTGGCTTGCAATTAGCGTCATCTGTGCACGACAAGCCAGGCCAGCCTGACTTCTAGTTTGCAATTAGTAAAATGTTTTAAACAGAGTATACGTTCTTTGAAGTCTGGAGCTGGGACCCTTACTTAGGTGCCTACAGGGCAGGTTTCTGATCTCTTTTGGCTGTTTCCTCTTAGGAGGAACTGAATCACATCCGAAATGTGCGCAAGTGCCAGCCTGGCTGAGGACGACTGGCTCAGAGGTGGGAATGGAGGTGTTGGGTGAAACATGTGGCTCCTCACCTGGGAGATGCTGTCAATGTGCAGGGCCCCCACCTCAGTGCCATGGGGTGGGTAACAGCTGCTGATATGACCACATGCAACTGAGAAAAGTGTGAATGAACAGAATCCCCAAATACACCTGCAAAGGCTTTTGCCCCAGAGCAGGTCATGCTAAAGAGGAAAATAACAATAATGAAGTTTGCTTAGGAGATGGCCATCAGCTGGATTAAATAGTAACCAGGAAATTACTGAGAGACTTCTTAAGCAAAAGAAAAAAAAGTCGGCTTCAAAAGAAGTCTAAACAAAGCATTAAACTTCACAATGAGGGAAGAGAAACCTGGCCTGACCACGCAAGGCATCATGCCATGGGGTATGTGAGTTATGGGTGCCTGTAGCTCTGTGCACCTGGGAGGGCTTGAAATTTTGGGGAGTTCTCATAGAAGGGTGTTCAAGCATTTGTCAGTGTTTGTTAACATTCTGATTTATCTGTTGTAATGCTGATACAGATTCCATATGGGTACCATGTATTCCACACTGACCACCATCTGATTATGTGACATTAATAAATTACTGACCAATTATTAATTAATCCCTGTGATTAAAACCACATGGGTGGAGCAGTTTTTCCCTGTGATGCAAACTAGCAAATTCTACCCTTGTCCCACTGGCAAAAATACGAACTGGAGTAGAAGTAAGGCTGAAAAAATTTAATGCCAGTGTATTCATACAGTTTATCTCTGAGACAATCCTTTTGGAATTCTGAAATCCTTGACAATTCTGAATTTTTTTCTACTCTTCCTCCAGCAACATTTCATAGTGATTCATGGCAGACAGGCACATATCCATTATCCTAGATCATATAAAAGTATCTGTGTGGTAGGAATTTAGTTCTGTAACAATACTTTTCTACTGCACACCACTCCCCCATGTTTGAAAAAAATATTTTAGGCCTGCTTGAATGTTCTGATGTATTTCCACATGTAGGAAAGTATCAGTGTAAGATGTGAACTTCACTAAATGTGTTTCTTTTGTCTCACATCAAAACCTAATTTTCTCCATCATTACTAAATTTGGTGATGGTCAGAAGACTGTTTTTCCATGCCTAATTAGAACTACAAAGTTTAAGCATTTTACTGATTTTTTTTAAACCAGCACGTCACCAAGAAGTATCAGAGGACTTCAGCATGTGGATATGACCACGTGTTTACAATAGAAAACCTTTCATAAATACAAAGTGATTTAAAACAAGCACTTTCAGTTCAGAGTGTTTTTTTTCACTCATTGATACCAGATCTGCGCTACAGCATCACCTAAGAGTATAAATTTCATCCCTATGAAGTGCCGGCCCACAATACCACTTCTGTCATGTTAAAGCACAGGACACAGTGTTTATACCCATGCTATGGTCCCTGGGTTCTGGCAGATGATACCTGATCCACTGTAAAATATGCTTGGACAAAATTATCTCTGCAAAATATGTATTACAGTTCACCTGGAATTATGAGTTTGTATGACTGTGTGTCAAGTAACTGCAGTGGTTTTGATCCTGTTCTTTGTGCCCTAGGACCCAGCCTTTCATTATGTGGAACCATGGCCTTGGATGGTTCCATTGTTCAGGCTTCATGAACTGGGCCTCCACCCTCAATAGGATGAAGGCCTTTTTGTGTTCATGAAAGCCAGCCTGTTCTTAACCACTGCATCATCTGGTCTAATAAAAGATATTACTTCTCACTGTAGGCATTGCTTCTCACTTGTAACCACTTGATAGTTCAAAAGTTTCCCACCCTGAAAGAACATAATGACATTTCTGTATTTGCTCTATCACCAGAATAGTATGTGAGCAGAAAATGTCCATTATATAAATGAGATTCTATCACAAGGAAACTTCTCCAGGAAGGAGCCTTCAACTGGATTGCTCCCAGTATGTTTGTCTGAGTGGAGAGCTGTGCCTCCTTATACTCCTCATGATTTCCAGGGAACTCTGTGATCATGATGCTGTTTCAAAAATGAGACTTCTGGCTCTGCCTGCAATACAAACACCACACCTGTTTGTAAATCAGTCTAATTAAACAAATGCACGACTGTCCTGGAGAGAAAGCTGAACTGCTTTTGCAAGATTTGTTTTAAAACAATTTAGTGTAACAAATACTGAAAAGCAGAAGTTCATAAAATAACCTTGCACATGGATTGGTTCATGTTACAGTTGAAAGGACGTGGGGATGTCTAAATAGCAGAACTCCTGTTTAAAATTGGAAGGCAGAAGTAAGTGAATGAGTAGTCATCTGCTTCAAAGATGCTGAACTGCAAATATCTGCATTTCTATCAACAGTGGTGATGAAATGTACCCACTCTAAGTATGTTACCATCATTTGTGAACACAGAATGCTTGGAGGAAAAAAAGAACATTTTTGTTGAACTGATACACATTTTATGTACTTTTCTATGTAGATAATGACCTAGAAGATTGATGACAGAGGCAAGAGCAAAATATCTTGAAGCAACTGAAAATATTATACAGTCTGATATAATTTGTCGTGGTTCTGCTGCTCAATCACTCAGCAGTCATTTTTTTCATGGTGTTTTCATACATTTTATTTTCACAACAAACAGCAGATGTTACCAGGACTTATCTTAAAAACTGATCTAAGCAGCAGCCCTGCAGGCTAAGGAAGTGGCATGAGAAAACCCTACAGCATGCTCCTCTGCATTACAATATGAAAGCTTTTGAGGGTCTGTCTCTGACAAATGGGCCCTCTAACATTTCTCAGGGTAAGACATCCTGTGAAAATACTCAGTTCTTCCAGCACACAGTCTGGCAACTGCATCTCACCAGAAGAGACCAAGCATCATTTCCTCATCGCGCAGCTCTCCACTACAGTGGTTACACAGCTCAGACATCAGAAGTCAAACTTGTGATTCTGTGAATGAAACATCTATCACTTATCTGTTGAGTGCTAAACATTTGAATCAAAAAGAGCCATGGCCATGCTTTTGCTCTGTTTAAATGGAAGAGAGACCTCAATGTAAATATGGTGCGTCAACTTCACATTTTCATTTGATTCACATAGTTTTTCCAGCAAAGACTGGAGGAAAAGAAGCTGTGCCTATCTGGCATGCCTACTTCAGTGACTTTCAGTGACTAATTCTGCTTGATCTTTCACCTTTCTTCTATGGTTCTCAGCATTTTATTTTGGGTGTTTTTCTGAATTATTTAATGCAGGTGAAATGACTTGCTACTGAAGTTTTCTGAGGAGAACCAATTCTTTCCTCATAGAAACTTCTCATATACATGCTTTCTCATCTGTATCAGTCCTGTGGAGCTGTGCTGTACACTGGATTGCCAAATAATTAAATTTAATAATAAGCTATAATAGCTGTTAGTTTTCTTCGTTGTAATGTATAGTCTGAATTACAGTGGCACTGGCAAGTGAAGGAGCAAAGCACTGCAGACCAGATGTGGGAACACAGAGCTATGAGACAAGACACCTGGCAGCAAGGACAAGAACTACTTAAGCCACTTTTGCTATCCTAGAAAATATCCAGCGTCTCTACCCAGATGGGATATGGAGAAGTATGATCCACCTCAACAGTATCTGTTTTCTCTGTCACTCATTTATGCCAAAAAACCCCATCATCACTGGCAAGCATTGTGTGAGTTTGACTCTCTGCCTCAAGTAAACAGCACAGTAGAGAGATAGCTCTTAAATGTCTCTATTTCCTCTGTCCTTAACCTCTCTGTGATTCACTCTTCCCCCTTTTTCTCCAGGATCCACCCTTCCACACACACTTCACTTCAGAAATTGCTATGCAAGTTGTGTTTCTACATTCGTGAGGGTTTTTTAAAGTTGTACTCATGAGGAATAGTTGCATCCTCAGCTAAACAAGAGTTTAAAAACGGAAGTTACTGAAATATGAATCTACATATGGTATATTTTTTACTTTAAATACCTTGTATAATCCTTGCCTCAGCAGTTGTACTGGTGCAGAGTTTACTATTAAAAACATCCAAAAGTGATGTTTTTTCAACTGTTTCGGATGTTCAGTTAATAGCTGTAAGGATTAGCCTTTTCCCAAGATGCCCAATTTTCTCATATGCCTTGACATGAACAATACTGGAAAGCCTTTACAGACTTAATATTCCATTTCAGATTTTAATGGAAAACTGCAAGGTCTTTCCCTTTTTTCTTTCCTCAACCTTCAGAATCCAGCTCTACTCCTCCTGAAAGCAGCTCCACTCTATCCTTTTCTCTGCTCCATTTTCAATGTTTAAAAGGATGCGTAGAAGGACACTTGGCTCTGTCTTCTACTGAGAATCATTTCGCTCATTACAAGGTTTTTAAAAAGGCTTAAACTCATCTAAAATATGAATATGTGTCAGTTATGGTGGGAAAACAGTACCAGTAATGCAGAGTCAGAACTTCTGAAAAGGAATGGCTAAAGTGCTAAAGTACCTTCGGTCTCCTTGACCTTCTGACTTGGGTGGCCAAGCCACTCATCATCCTCTATTCAACTACTAAGATTAAATGTCATTGCCACAGAAATTATGGTCTTTGGCGGCATTAGAATTTACTACATATTTGTAACTAAGTATCTGCCAGAAAAAAA
This sequence comes from Ploceus nigricollis, assembly GCA_013399945.1. Classification (NCBI taxonomy): domain Eukaryota; kingdom Metazoa; phylum Chordata; class Aves; order Passeriformes; family Ploceidae; genus Ploceus; species Ploceus nigricollis. Next base: position 303,519 of record VXBC01012147.1, read on the forward strand.
AAAAAAAGAAGAAAGCAGGATGTGCATTGCTCTGATAGAGATGTGCCACAGCACTGTAAGGTCTACCAGCATGCCAAGGCTCTGGTAGCTTGCTCAGGAGCAGCATGGCCACACACCCAGCTGGGTGGGAAGCTGAGGACACTGTCTCAAGCTGTCATCCTCTGCCAGGGGACCAACACCTTCAGACATATTTTGTATTTTGAGTGGATGCCTGTAAATCAGCATGTTTGGAATTCTTTAGAAGGTCAGCTGACCACCAATTTCCTGGATGTACATTTGGCTTGGAATAGTTCTCCTATCCTTGTAATTATTTTGGTTTAACATGCAATTACTTGTACACTTCCTCCTTTTATATTGCTTACATGTTTAACTTTAAAGCTATTCCTGGTAGCTCTTTTCTAGAGAATTAGGAATATTGAGTCTTTTCAAATGTAGAGTTGGGTCATTCTGCAACATTAGCCTTAAAATTAAAAACAAAAAACGAACAAAAAAGCCTTTGGGGCTTCTCTGTAGAAGTCTTCCAAATAATTGCCAACTTTGAGCTATTTTAGGTGTGATTAAAAATCCTCCTCTTCCTGATTACTTTCAGGCAGTTTGATGCAAACATTACAGAGTCAAGACTCTCTTGGGTCCCTGTCAGGAACAATGCCTTTAACATAAAATAAATAAACTATATTAGAGACACACGGTAAATCTTCTTTAGTTCTCCCCAGCATCCTTTTGTACCTCAAAGATCTCAGTGGTCTATACCCTGAAGTTTACAGGACATGTACTTCCATGCCCAAGATATGGAAAGTAGGAAGGTTCCTCTACAGAAACCCATTGTTGGGCTTTTAATCTGCTGTCTCTTTTAATCTGATCCCAAACTCTGGGTTTTGACATTCTGCTATAAGGTTTGGGACACGTTTTTGCTGATGCTTTCTGTTTTGGTGTATAGACCAGACAAAATAGATTGGGTTTGCTTCTTCCTAAGCCAGCATGGGTGATACTTTTACTGGGGTGAGATGCCAGTTTGGTGCACCCTAGCTTTGTTGAGTTTCCACCTAATCAACTTTAAACAGTCTGACATTTTCTTCCCCTTTTTCCTTGTGATTCTACATTTGTCCAGTTTTCTAGTATCTCTCTTGGTGATATCCGCAAAAAGTGCTTTTAATCATATCCTGAGCAAGGGGTCTGATACAATACAAGGTTTCCTGGCAATACACACACATACACATATATGTACGAGGAGTGCAGCAAGGAGGGGGAAAAAAGCACTAAATGGACGCAAAAATGCTACCACAATTATTTTTTGCTGTTGTGTTGCTTTCAGACATATTTAGTGTTTTCCATTTGTATAATTATTTTCCTGTAAAGATTTTGGAAAACTTTGTGGGAATAAAACACAAATTCCCTAGCACATCTTTTGCCAGGCTTTAGTAAAAACTACAAATAAATCTATAACCTTCCATTTTACTACCTGCCCTTCCTGACATTAATGTGTCTCAAAAGTAGAGCTTATTTTTACAAATAATAACGTGAAATTACCATTCCGTATCTGGGACTTTGAAACTCACACCATAGGATAACAGAGAATAGTTTGTGTTAGAAGGGACATTTAAAGGACATCTAGTCAAACTCCCTTGGGATAAGCAGGGACATCTTCGATGAGATCAGGGTTGCTTAGAGCCCCATCCAGACTAAATTCAGGCAACCGTGCAGCGTGGCCAGCAGTTCCTCCTAAGTTTCCACAGCCCATTTCCACTGTCCTATTTACTGGCTAAGTCATCATTTGTGCTTAAAAAGGAGACAATTACTCCAGAACATCTGAAAGCCACACTTTCAGCTGCAGCTCTGTTTTGCATTCTATTTACTGCTTCTACTTATTTCTGCATGGTACCATCTGGACTCTGTCTCCTTCCCACTTCCTCAAGATTTGCGATTTCCTAAGTTCCTGCACATATTTTTTGCATTTTATGAACAATCAGCAATTTTTTAGCTTCACAAATACAGCTCAGCATCACTTCACTCTATTTTTAGCTCAGACTGGCTTCTAGGAGCTACAGCCTGCTAGTTTTGAGCCCGCTAGGGCAGCTGACTCGTAGATCAGCCTGGCAGATGGCTCAATTCTTTTCCAAAAGCTCAGTGAGAATGGACCTGTCACTTCTAATCAGCCAGTTAGCAAGTCCTCGGATACATCTGATTCTTGAGTTGTGTCTGCATATGTTGCCTGGAAGCTTCACTGTGCCCCACCCCAGCTCACACCGACTGAGAGAACACCCTCCATTCACTCCCAGTTGACTCCTCTTGGGTTTGTTTGGTTGTCGGATAGACTCTTCCATTTGGAAGGGACCTGCGGTGATCACCTAGTCCAACTTCCGGAGTAACTGAGTGCTGACCAAGTCAAAGCATATTGATAAGGTCCTTGTCCAAATGCTACTCAAACACGGACAGCCTTGGGGCACTGACCACCTCCAGGAACGCCGTTCCTCTCGGCAAAGAAACGGTCCCCAGTGTCCAGTGCAAACTTAAGGAGCAGCTTTGAACCATTCCCATGCCGGGATCTTCCTCCGGGTTCAGCGCTTGCTGAGCCGTGGTAGCAGCAGAGCCGTGCCGTGAGCAGGGCTGCGCGGCGTCCCGGGGACATCGCCGGCGTTTGCCATCGCCGCTGCCTGCCCCTGCCCCTACCCGGCACCCGGCGTAGGGGTGCAGCCTCTGCTGCAGAGCTCGCTGCTACCTACTCCGCTCCCTCTCTTCCTCCTTTTACAGCGAACTGTGAAGGATCACAGATCAATAATCTTCCTCTTAGGCATGTGGAAGGCGTTCCTGCTGTGTTACTCAAGAAACAAACAGGCAAACAAACCCCCCGTCTCTGAGTTAGGCGCTTTTTAAAAGCACATTTCCATTGTTGCTGAGCTCTGCTTTTCAGTAAGCTTCTATAAGCACGCCAAGTCAGGACGGAAAACAGTTCAGAGTATTAACTGTAGAGTCTGCAAAACACATGGAGAAGCGCGGATAACGTAGTGGTGACTGTAATTCTCTCTCTATTGCTTCCAGGTACTTAACAACACCGAAAAATGAAAGCTTTCCCACCATGTCTCTCCATGCAGTAGCGCTCGCCAGCTTCAGCAGAACAGAAGTCTTCAAGCACCCTTGCTCTGAGAAGGTGAGGCAAGGGAGACTGGTGAATGGTGGCTAAGTGTGCTTCTGGATGGTGACTAAGTGTTCTCGTTAGCTTGGAGGGGTCTTGGTTCAAAAACCAGCTTTTCGTTTCAGTGGACATAGTCAGTTATTTTTAAATGCTGGTAGAGTTAACTTGGGAAACATAGTCCCAATACTGGAGGTGGGGGAGGAAAAGGCAGACTGCTTTTATACTAGCTTTTATAGTAGGAAGATGTCAAATTGTTTTTGTTTTTTTTTTGGTTTNGCGTCCTGTCGCTGAGCGAGAAGAGCTCAACTCCTCCCTCTCCACTTCCCCTCCTCAGGAAGCTGCAAAGAGCAACGAGGTGGCCGGCCCTCAGCCGCCTTTTCTCCAAACCAGACAAGCGCAAAACCTCCGCACTACCCGTCGGCAGCAGCTTTTTGTTCAGATTTGTTTGGTGTCGTTTGGTTTGGGCCCCGC
>VXBC01012147.1:307872-354755 GCA_013399945.1 Ploceus nigricollis
TTTTGCGGTTATTGAAAGGGACAGTTATGTGGCTTTTTTTTCCCCTGTGATGTAGTTGAAATCGTAGCATCTGGAGAGTAAATGGAAATCGTACCTGAATTCTCAGACCATTCTGATAAGAACTGAGAGATGGGAGCATTGTTTGAAAACAAAGATAAAAGTCTTAAAACTCAGCACCCTTAACAGCTATGCTTACTGATAAAGTATTTGTATTTATCTTGCTGGGCAGTTGAGATACTTGCATCCTAAGGGGTAGAATCTATTAATTGCTGAGAGTTTGTTAATTGTATTGAAAACAATTTTGACCATATGATATTTATATGTATAAAGCCTGCCTACATGCCAGTTTCTCTAAAGAAGTACAGAGGAGGAAAAATAGAAAACACTAGCAGATACTGAAAAGAGTATTTTTCTAAGCACTGGCATAATCAAATGCTAAATATTTTGAATTAAACATACTATTTTTGGCTTGAAACGTTATTCTTCAGTTAAAAGGGAAATTCTCTGAGGGTTTTAATTTCTTCTGCTTTCCGTGAGTCTCAAGTGTATCTGGACAAGAGCTGTACTCTGAATCACCTCACTATTCCACGTAGGAAGTGTAGAGGTCAACAACCTGGGGTGGCCGAGGACAGCACACCTTTAACTCCCTTCTCTTTTTATGGGATCACAGAGTTCAGGGGAGGGTGAGAGGAGTCCTTGCCGGGCTTCAGTGTGCAGACATTCTCACTGATGTGGGGGGAAGGCACAACACCTTGGTTAAGTGCCTTTTAACAATGCGCATGTCAGAGCAGGGCATCCCTTTCATTTCCCTGGTTTCTGTGATGTGCTCTGCAGGTCCATGACATACTTGAGGCAGCAGGGAGGTGGGGGGAACAAATTTTAGGTCCTCACCAGGAATTGATGAGCTTAGGGAGGATACCTGTTGCTTTGCTGTCCTGAGTGTATCATAGTCTCTTGTTGGAATTAGCCCCTGAGTATCTGCACTAAATTGCTTCCCTGGTTCAACTTGCACTGGTTTGACAGTATGGTATATCCAGCTTTGAGGGCAGAAATACTGAATTGGAAGCATCATGACTGCAAAAAGTGAAGTGCTGATCTGGTATAAACCTGCTCAGGCAGTTCAAATGCATTTAAAACTTTGGTCAGCTTATACTGGCAGGCTCCTATGCCAGGTCGAGTATTATCTATCTGTGTCACCTCTTGCTTTATGCTGGGTCAGTCATGTTGCTGATATGAACCACATGTACTGTGCTCTATCAAATTAGGTGACATGACTACACTTGCTCCCAGTTGTTAGAGCTGGGAGATAAAGCAGCACATGGACTAGATATTTGTGGAGATGGATCCTCATAGATTTAGCTTATAACTTGTATACATCTAAATAGGCCAATGCTTCCAGATACAGATTGGTGGTTCCTTGAATTCTTTTCAACTCCATTGCTGTTGTTTTGGTAGATACACAGGCATCCTATTCAGCATTTTGTCTCATTTGTGCCTTATGCACATGTTTAATACTCCTGCTGTGGAGAGTTTCTTTTGGTCATCTGCCTTCTGGAGTGAAATGAGAGATGCAGAGCTGAGATGTGAGTGCTCTCTAGACAGTGCATGCTTCTGGGGAGATTTCCAGGCAGCCAGAAATGTAGGCAGTGGTTAGGTGACTGTCAGGAGGCTTCAGAAAAGTGTTCTTCCTGCTGGGATGACTGTGAGACTGACAGTATCATTAGCAGAGTGCTGTTATCTTATAACCAAATTGTCTGCCTCTCTGTTCTCATTATAGTTAAACCACAAAAGCCTAAAGGTGGCGTTCACCGACTCAGCGTGTTCTTCAAATCCCTCCGTGAGGATTAGCTGCCTTGCTCCGACACCTCAAATCTCTGTTCTCTCAGGTAATGCCAGTTTGTCCCAAATTGCCTACCTCTGGAGAGTTTTGCTGTTGCTTGTAGTGCTAGCAAAAGCTATTGGTGTTTGTGTATACTAAACAAGTCTACTTTGTTTGAAGAGGGTTCCTTGCTTATTGGCTTAGAGGGTGGTACAACATCAAAATATGTGATACAATTTGCAAGTATGGGTGTTTTTTGTCTTTTAAGGGTAGTTTGGCCGTTTTAGTTAATGCTGACATTTGTGTGTGAAGGTGGATCAGGTTGCCCAGAAAAGCTGTGGATGCTCCGTCCCTTTAAATGTTCAAGGCGAGGTTGGATGGGAGTCTGAGCAATCTGGAAGGTGTCCCCACCTACAGCCGGGGGGTTGGAACTAGATGATCTTTCAGGCCCCCTTCAGCCCATAAAATTCTACAATTTTTTGATTATAACACTAAATGTTTTGCACAGAGAAGATGATGTTTGCAGCCCAAATTTAGGTATTCCTGTGCAATTGAAATGTCAGTAGTTACCAAAGTATCTTTCTTTCCCTGAAAAGTTTGAAATGTATTTGTTTGAAAGTCAGCTAGTTTTAATTTTCCCATTCCTGTACTTATATTGCCATGGCTGACTACATTGGCAACATGTTTGTTTGCAAGTGCATCCAGTAAAATGTGCAGTTTTGCTGCTGTTTCTGCAAGAGCTTAGTCTTGGTAAGTGGCAGGTGACTGATCCCGATTGCTGATGTACTCTGGCTGATTTTGACCTGGCTTTACTAGGGTAGCTTTGCTAGCAGCCCTTGCAGTTTTGGTTATATGTGATGTTCTCAAGTATTTTTCAGCTTTTTCTTGATGAGCGTTGGTCTTTATATGGACTTGCTGTTCCAAAATGCATGGGTTTTTTTGTTTTGGTTTTGATCCCTTCGTTAGTAAACTTTCTTATCATGTTGTTTGCGTGCATGCAGGCTTCCAGGTGAGAGACTCATGGAGAAGTTTACTGTTTTCCAATAAGATATGTCCAAGGAGAACAACCTCTGGGCAAAGTCTGGAGTCTGCAAGACTTCCTGCTTTTTTCACCAGCAGTGTTTAACAATCCTCGTGGTCCTAACTAGGAGTTTTTTGTCCTGGAAATGATTGTTCTTGATTGTATCTATTCTTAGAATTTTACAACTGACTTATCTTCCCCAAAGGACATAATTGTTTCACAATAACACAACTTCATTATGTTGATGTAGTCGATGGTTTCTTCTTGAACATAGACTTTGTGTCTAATCTCTCAATTACTTGGATTATGGCAGTTCCTCTGAGGCTTGTTTTTTGTTTGTTTTTGGGTTGTTTGTTTTGTTCAAGGTATAGGACTTCAGTTTTTTCTTCAAAAGCTACTGGTTGTGGTGCACGCTTCTGTGTCCTGCTAATGTTGCTATGTTTGCCACTAAAAGCAGTTTTTCCATTTTCTGTCAAACTAAGTTTTGCAGTAGATCACATAGGACCTTGGCAGTGTTTCTCATTCTTTCAGAGGCATTATAATGGTCTTGATGTGACAGAACTAAGTTTGTTATGGTTTTGGCTGTGTTGCCACCCCATGAATAATGGACTGAAGTTTACTTTAGCCATTTCCAGTCTGACTGAACTGAAACGCGCAAGCACGTTGACCTTGTATTACTGAGTGTATTTTTTGTTACTCTTTCTGCTCTATTGATCTTCCACGTGACTTACTATAATGTAATCCTCTCTTCTATTGGCAATAGGATCAGTACCTGTACCAGTAATAGTTTTGTTATCCTGTTTTGTAGAGCAGTGATATTTTTGAACACACTGACAATCAGTCACCATTAAAGTCTTAACTAATTGTGTTTGGATAGCAGCAGAATACTTTACTGTTGGTTTATTACCTAGCCTTTATCACTGACAGAATTGTTTCCTGAGTGCAGAAAGCAAGAGCTTTCTTGCAGGAAGAGGCAGCAGCGAGTAGTGAGTGAATTCAGCTGTCCTGTCTTCTCACCTGTGTAAAAAATACTATGCATTTTATTCATGTTGTGTATTAACCTTTTCTTAGTATTGTTTCCTAACCTCTTGTTTTCTTCTAATTTCTGAACAGATGAATCTTCAAGGCCAGCAGTGATTGGACATGCTGGAAGTTTTGGATCATACCCAGGCAGTGCTGAAGCTATCAAAGACATTCTCATGTCTGTTTTAAATGCATCTGGCTTGAAGCCCTCTTTGGTTTTGGAGCAGAGCACAATGCAGGGAGCTGAGCATCTGGACAGTGATGCGGAGCAGTGGGAAGACAGCAGCGCTGGGGACAGCCATGATGACAGTGACAGTGATTCTGCACATCACAACGCTGCCTGTACACAAACAGACATTCGGTTTACGAGGCCCCGGGCATGTTGGAACAACACAGACTATGATTCCCCCAAACCTTCTCTGGATACTTTCCCTTGTCCCCATTATGCTGATGGAGATTCTGCTGCTTCCTCCTTGAATGGTTTCACTCTTTCAAGCGTGTCCCCTCTGAAGCGTGACTGCTTTACCCAGGTGAAGTTAACAGGAGGCACCATCACATCCGCTGTTGTGCATTCTGGAAAAGAATCTTGTACCTCCCCTGAAAGAGACTTGGCTTTCACAAGGTTGCTTTCAGATTCAACTGTTGGTAAAGCAGATCTAGTGAAATACCCTCATGCCGTGGAGCCTGCGCCTCTCAGCAGCCATGACAGCGATTCTCCCAGTGGCCTTTCCCAGTCAGAGGCAGTCAATCCAACAGGTAACTTTACAGTTCCATTTTTGTTGTAGATCTCTGGAAAGAACTGTAATTGAAGCAGGCCTTATTTATGGTGATTGCAAATAAGATAGATACTGTCATTCAAAATAGGAGAGAGGGGAGAAAGAGCTTAAAAACCAAGGAGAACTTGAGGAGTGGTTGCTAAAATGGGAGATGCTCACGCTTTTGCAGAAGGCATCTCTCAGGATGCAGAAATGCTTCTGTAATATACAACTGTAGATAAAAGGCAGGAGTTGCTGAGCTGTGAGAAATGTAGAACGTCCATTGGATGAGCTTTCTACCAGCTTTATCTTGTCTGCACTGTTACCCTTTTCCCAATAGCAGATAGCATGGGTCTGGGCATTGGATAGTGATTCATTGGTGTGTGTGCGGTCATGTTGTGTTTAGCAGCAGCTGGAGGAGGGGGAGTCCTTGGATTCTGGGGTTTTAGAGGCAGGGAATTATCATCCAGTTTATTATGACTAAATTGGCTTGTTCTGGAGCAGGACTGTTTTTCCTTTCCCCCTTTCCAAGTGCACCTGAGATCTTGGAGACACAAACCCCTATCTGATGTAGAACAGGTTCTTTATACCTTTCACCAGTTTCCAGCCATACGGATAATCCTATGTGTTGTCTGTGAAGAGGACTGGCTGAGGGCTGCTAGCAGAGGGTGCCCTTTGAGCAGGGTGCCTTCTGTCCCTGCAGTGTCAGGGGGCTCTGGGCAGTGTAGACCTGTAGGTGAGGAGCTGCTCAGTGGGAAAGTTCAGCACGTGTCCCTGAGATGGCTGGGAGAGCACCTGGCCTGGCCTTGGGGGTGTGTGTGCCTCCATGAGGTGTGCCAGCCTTCCTGGGCTGCAGGCTGGGGTCCCTGCCCTTTGGCTAAGGCAGAGGAACAGTCCCCTCCTGTTTAACACCTAATGTTGACAGGAGCAGCCTTTGAAAGGTACAGCAAGATGAAGCATTTTGATTTTGTTTATAAAGGGTGTTACTGGCATCTAAGGACTTAACTGAGGGCCACAAAGATGTTCAGATGGACAGAGTGCCTCTCCTATGAAGACAGACAGAGCTGGAGTTGTTCAGCTTGGAGAAGGCTCCAGGGAGACCTTGTAGCAGCCCTCCAGTACTTAGAGGGGGTCTTATAAAAAATAGGAAGGATGATCAGATATTAGGAAGTAATCTTTTAGTATGAGGGTGCTGAGGCACTGGCACGTCTTGCTCAGGGTAGTTGTGGATGCCCCATCCCTTTAAGTGTTCGAAGCCAGGTTGGATGGGGTTATGACCAGCCTCGTCTAGTGAGTGATCTTTGAGCAACCTGGTGTAGTGGAACGTGTCCCTGCTCATGGGAAGGGGTTTGGAACAAGGTGATATTTAAGGTCTATTCCAATCCAAACTCCTCTGTGATTGTGTGATGACAGATTATAAGCTTCAGAAAATGTTGCAGCTGAGGTCTGATTTTTCTGCTGGAATAAAGGCAAAGAGCAGGGAGTGCTCATCCTGTCTTTGTATTATAAAAGAATAATACAAAGTCTAGGTTTTGTTTGTTTCGATTTGGGTTTTTTCTTCTCCCTTTGGTCAGTAGTAGTCCTAATGGTGACACTCCTCTGACCTCCACTTCCAGTTTCTGATCCTTTCTAGCTATTCACCAAGAACTCCTCCAAGGTCTAAGTTGACAGCAAGGTCTCAAACAGGCTGTGTGCTCTTAGTAACACCTCTGTCATCTGGGACAAGCTGTTGTCATCAGTTAGTATGTGACGATTATGGCTGTTTCCTTCTGCTGGGTGTTGCATTGGCTCTGTGCCTTCGAGAAGTGCCCCTTAGGGAGAAGGAAACCGCACCCAGCAGTTTGGGCTTGCTGAGGCCAGTCACATGTGTTTGGGGAGCTGGGTCTGGAAAACACAGCCCAGGCTCTCAGGGTCAGCGGGGACCGCGAGGCACGTGCAGAAGAACAAATACATCGTGCGTGACTCGACCTTCTGGCACGAGTCAGATGTGTCACAAGCTTGTGTTGGGGTAGTAGCGCTGCTGGCTCTCCAGAAAACAAAGGGAGAAAGGAGTGTGGCAGCCAGGAGACTGAAGAAGAGCATCCTTGATTTTACTAAAAAATACTCCTCATAGGAGGCAGGATCCTGTTGGACACTTTGCAATGTGATATGTTCTGTCTGCCTTAGACTCAGGCCTTTTCTGTACAAAGTGAAAACTTCTGCGTTTCTTCAGTCCTTGTTGCTTTTAACCATTAACTCGCTACTGGGTAGCTTGGGTAATGAGGTCTCATGCTCTCCTGCACTGTCCAGTACTATGAGGACGTGAAAAGTGAATAGCAAAATGAAAAAGAAGAAATATAATGCCTAATTTGAGGGCAGGAATTACACAATAGGATTTCCTGACTTGCTGCCGTAGAGATGATGGTTTCTCACAGGAGAATTGCTGAGGGATGCACAAGATACAAGAAAACTATGTAATACCACTTAAATCAGAATAATTTTTTTTTCAGTGGAATTTAATTTTTGTTTAGTGGGATTTTCTGCTGGTCCCCTGAAATTCCTACTAGGCCTTGTTTGTATGTTTGAGGCCACCAGAGAATGGCCCTTATTCAAGCTTTTGAAAAGGTTCTGTTGCTGTTAATGAAGAGTTTGTGACTGAGTTTATTGTTTTCTGTGGGCTTTGTTGTGGCTGGTGTGTCACTGAGTTCACAGACTTGTTCTTGCTTTTAACCTCTATGTACATCAAGGTCACTTCCTTCTCTGGCTATTAGGGCTCTTTCCCCAGCCCCAGCAACAGTTGCCTCCAGACAACAGTGCTCAGGAGCAGAAGGGCAACCAGATAACTTTTCTGCATCAGACCCAGAGTTGCATCCCATTGCTTGATGTGCTGGGCTCCTTCCCTGTGCTTTTTTTCCATTCTCTTTACTTAAAGATGTAAGTGGAATGCAAGAGGTAAGCCAAGGAGAGGGCTCCCATTAGATTTCAAAATTATATTTAAGATTAATTGGGTATTATGTTTTATACTGAAAGGAATTATTTTCCCATTTCCTTATTTCTGCTTATTATTTTTAGTTTAGAGAGTAATATTTGTTATCCTAACTGACGAGAATGTAGTCTCTTATCAAGCTATAGAGCTTACCTAGTAAGATGAATCATCAGGTAGGTATGAAAATAACTTAATTAGGCCATTAAATGTGTTTTGAAAAGTCACATTGTCAGCCTTTCCGTTTTTACTTCATGGTATACACAATGGAGGTATTAATAATTCTTGCAAAAACTCTCCATCTGTGTCGCTCTGCTTGAGCACAGTATTGACTTTACAGCCTGATGTCATTGATGCTTAGGGCAGCGTAACGTGGTTTCTCTAAGTACAGCAGTATAAATAATCCAAACTAGGCCTGAGAGTTGGTGTCCCTTAGTTGGAGAAAAGTTTTACATAAATTATGATCATATTTTGTGGGAGCTCTTTAGCCTGTGACTTTTAAACCAATTTAGGAAGGGCGTTTTTTAAAAAATAAAAAGCCATTGATTAAGCTGTGCTATTTGCAAATGGTGTCTGTGTGGTGGCCCTTTTCCACCACATATGGTCTCTTTTATCCTGTAAACATCATGAGGGTGAAACAGAAACTGTGAGTTCAAGGTCCAAGAAGAGGTAGTAAGCGCCAGTAGAAACCTGATGTGTGCTCTGCTGTACAGTGAAAAGTTCTTACTGGGGAAAAATAGATAAAATTTATTTTACATACTCTTCAGAGACTACCAAGAAAACAAAACTGCAATTCTGGGAAGCAAGGAATACTGTGGCGAATGCCACAGTTGGATACACTACCATTCAGTATGGGTTGCATTTGGAAGAAGGAGCATGGAAACATAATGGAAACATAATGGCAAAATGTTTTCCCAACTTAAAGTTTCCAAACACAATGCCAGCAGTGATATGGGGAATCTTTTAAGGCCGGTGCATCTCTCTGCATGCCCAGACAGCAGTGGGATTTGTGTTTCTTCCGGCAACTGTGAATGAGCAGAGTGCAGTGTAAGCTGGCTGTGTCGCCAACTGCAGAGCATCGCTGCAAATCCAGCCTCAGGTTCTCTTTGTGGCTGTCCCCAGCAGCTCAGGCTGTTGCTTGGAGAGGGCTGGCATGGGAGTGCAGTGCTGCTGTCACAGCACAGCATTTAAACTGTGTTTCTCTGGTAGTTGATGTTCATGCTTCAGGTTGCCAGAATAGGTCAAATGCCAGCGTGCTTCTCACATTTTTGTCCTCTTAGCTTCTACCACAGCCTCCAGCCCCAGTGGTGTTCAGTTTTGGGAAAAAAACCCTTGCTTTGCTTTCTGGAAGTTCCAGCACGCATTGTGGGAGCTGCAGAGAAAGAAGTAACTAATAAAAGTTCTTGTTATACCCTCAGGTTCTACTTCTCTTTTGAATATAAGTGCTATACCCTTGAATCGTTCATTGCAGGACATCTGCATGCTTCCAGAGGATGTGGAAAAGGTGAGGACAACAAACACTATCATAACGCTTTTTACGTTTTATGGTGGCAACACCAAATGACGAGAGGTGTTTCTCAATAAAAGAACTTCCTCAGAGATGTACTAATCTTTACAAATATTCTATTTTCCCTCTTCTTGCCCTCTATGGGTGAACCTACAAACATAAAATGCTTATTTCATAATTTGTCTTCTACTCTTGACCCATTAATTAAATATTTTAATTATTTTTAAATAATGGAAATATATACAGGAACAATGTATGTTTCTGCTTTTCATTCCGTCATTCCCCCACACATTCCTTGAAAGCAAACTTTAACATTAGTAACTTTAAAGTTATATTAGAATATGTTACACAGAAGTTGCTGCAGCTGCATGCATATGTATGAGATTTACCTCATGTTTTTACTATCAAAAGATGGGAGAGGATGGGGTTTTTTTTGTGTGTGCTGATGATAAGCATGTGAGATTTGTTGTCAAAGAATTACAGTATGAATACCAAGCACAATAACTCTAAGAGCTGCAGTAATTCAAGCAGTTTCTCATGGTTTCTCATAAGGGCCTCAAACAGTCTTAGGTGTGTTGCCAGATAGGTGGTCCACTCAAGCCTATAAACAGAGCTAAAGATGAGGAGCTAAAGCTGTCACACAAAACTGTGTGCTAAATGTTAATCTTTTCCAACAGTGAAAAAAGCGGGGTTAATGGATTGCAATGAGTAGGATTTAATATAAAAGAGCTTTAAAAATGTGCCTAGAAAAGGAGATTTTTTTGCTGGACTGTGTGCATGTGGTCCCATGTCCTGGGCCCCAGAGGTAATCATCATCTTTGTGCACAGCACGGGTTTTACCAGAGTAGCAAGTTCTGCCTTTGGTTTGAAGCTCTCAACATCTATAAGGTGCATTTCAAACAACAAAACCCACTCAATAAATCACACACCAAAACTCAAAGAACTTGAACTAGCTTTTTGTGTTACTTTTTATGAAAGGTGTTTCAGAGAGGAGACAATGTTTCTCCATCTGTAATGTGGGACCTAAAACAAAAGTAATTTGTTTTCAGACACCAGGAAACCAGCGAGAAGGTATCTGGATTAGAAACCACAATCTGAGTGTTGAGTGGGTCAAGATTTTATCAGCTACTGCTACTGTGCAGAGATTGGGGGCTGATGTGATTACAAGTTAAAAGATAGCAAGAGCTTAGTCTATTATGAGCAAGGCTGCCTTAAAAAAAAACCCCAAAGAACAAAAAAATCCAACCAAACAAAAACCCACTAAACTTCAAATACTTTTGGCTTGTGAAATAATCTCTTTCGACTTTAGGGCTGAAAGGTTGAGGTACATGTGGTGTCAGTAGGTCCTGAAGTTGTAGTTGTGTGCCAGGAAGGAAATGGGTCAGATAATCTTAAAGGGGCTTTCCATTGATGTTAGTGGGAAATGAGAAGGTTGGTGTGTCACAGCTGAGTTGGGTCTGCTTTGTAGAGTGAGGGAACTATCAGTAGGCAGAGCTGAAAGCTGATAGTCATGCTCAGTACAGCAGACTGTGTGTTCTGTTTCATGTTTTTGCAATGCAGCTCTCTCAGATACACTCATAATTGCTTTTATCAGCAGGGTATGCTGATAGACTGTGTTCTGCCACTAACTTGAGACTTTTTGTATCTTCAAAGTAGGAGATATCTCCCAAAAGGAAAAAAGGCTTTTAAATTATTTATTTGCTAATGGAAAGATAGCAAACTCCTGGACTCCTAAAGTTCACTGAAAGTTGTCTCTGGGGAAACTGTGCACCAAGCAAGTCATATTAATTAGTGGTGGGAAAAAGATAAGTCTCTCCAAACACCCACAGGGACTTGGGTGCGCTCTAATGCTGAGATTAATCTTGTCTACGTGTATTTGTCTGTGAGCAGTAAGAAAGCTGTGCTGTCTGTTGTGCTCCTTAAGACTTAGCTATTCCTAAACACTGATGTCTTTCTTCATGGCTCCCATACAAGTTGAGGGGATATCATGAATACTGATGTCAAGTGGTACAATTTTCTGAACATAAGCCACTTTTGTAAAGCTTTAATTATCCTGCACTCAAGAATCTCTAGCCTTGGATACTGCCATAGCTTTTCAGATCTAAGTTTAGGTTTGCACATGGCAGTTGAGAGTATCCTGGGTATCTCTGGGTTACCACCCTGGTGCCTGAGTACACCTATCTCTCCACAATGTATCCACTTTTGAGCTGAGACTGGTGTGAGACCTGTGCCCAGGCCATCAGCAGTAGCTCAGGTGGGGCTGGTGGGATGCTCTGTTAGACCTCAGAAAGCAAGGGATACAGCAGTGATATTAGGATAGGAGCCCCAGGTGTGTGTGTATGTCTCAGTGGTCCCTTTTCCCAGAGAATGGTTGACCAGGGCAGGCAAAATGGCAAGAGACATCACAAGAAAGTGTTATCTGATTTGGAAATCCTACAGTGAAGCTTTGGAACAGCTATCTTTTATTTAAGGCAGTGGGAAGCCCAGGGGAGCCAGATTCCCACTTACCACGGACTTTCTATGTAGCATTGAGTTGGCCACGTAAGCTATCTCACTGCGTATTCCCCACCACACTACCCTAACTCTTAACACATGAAAACATTTTACTATCTCCTGTACTTCCTACCACCTGAAGATCTACACTCCATTCAAGACTTGCTACTTCTGGCCCCCTCCAGCTAGCATGTGTGCAAAACTGCTTGTACACATTGCCTTGAAATTAAATAATGTTAAATAGGTTACTTGGATGCATGCTTGCATTCAAAATAATGCAGTGTAACTAGAAGACTGCATCTCTGAAATGCATGCATATACACCAGTTAGTCATGTAATCAAGTTCATTTTTATCTAATTCATGGGTAAGATAAAAGTAGATTGTATGTTGTAATCAATGGTGAGACAATTATCTAGGCAGTTGCCTTTTGCATATTGTTCCTGAATTGCCCTTGGGGTGGTTTTTTTGAGTTTAAATACAAGGTCAGACAGTTTTACATTTTTTATTTATAGAGTTGAAAAAGTATGGGGGGAAAATTATACATTTCACTTCATCTTAACTAAGCATCAGATAGATCTGCTGTGTACTAATGAGCCTTCCAATCTTGTGTCCAGGAAAATGCACACTTTTTTGTTGCCGATATGATTATAGCATCACTAGAAAAAATGAAATGTAATATCCTAAGCCAACAACAAGCAGAGTCCTGGGGTGTGGAGGAAACAAGTGGATCAGATGGCAGTTATCACACTGACTCAGAGTTATCTTCTTATCCTGGAGTGAAGAAGTCTGATTCTTCTGTTACCTCTTCAGACAGTGGTTATGAAGGCAAGTTACTTAATCTAGAACGTAACCTTGTCTGAAAGCCTTTGCTGTTTGTTTCTGTGCAGGAAAATACTAAACAAACTGGGGTATTGCTTGGAACCAAATCCTCTGTTACCTTCTTTGAGTCTCTGGGGAGCTGGGTCCATTGAGGATCATTATGCCACAAGTATTTTCCTGTGGGTCACATACTTCCTTTTGGATGTTCACACCTATGTTTTATTAATTATAATTATTTTTTACATTAAAATGAAAATGTAGGGTTAAATGCCACAAGCCAAGCAGGACTCTCCACAGAGTATGCTTATAGCTGGCTGTTTCTCTCTCTCTGCTTAAATTTTTTTTTTGGTAGTATTTGCAGCTTAGATCCTTCCTTCTGTGTTTGCCTCTGCAGTATGCAGATGAGGCTGTGCAATTGGTTTGAGTGGGACTCCCCAGAGTATTCATTCAGATATAGTTTAAGGCAAGATAATAAATAATCCTGGCATTATTATGCTTGAGTCAGCACGTGCATTTTAAAGTAGATTTTAGTCTCTTGAATAGATCTTAGTGATGAATCAGGAGTCTAAAGTCTAAATGACATAAATTCTGTGGAAAAATGAATGGTGTTCTTGGACATGAAGAGGGGAGAGACCACTGGCAATATAAAAGATTTGGGTTTATCTCTGTAAGATTCTGGCTGAGAAACTGAGGGACATACTGTATGACAGACTCCCAAGAACTGGCCTGCTCTGTGTATGTATAAAAACAATTAAAATTGCTCTATAAATGCAGTCTGTGTGCTAAAGTTTTGGCAAGTGATGAAAAATGTAAACATAATTGCAGCTACTTAATAAATGCTGGAAAAGTGTCACTGATTTTGTCCTTGTCTTGGGCAGGCTGTGCTTTGCTGCCTGTCGGCTCCCCAGTGCATCTACCATCACATCAGGAGGTTACCAGATTTCATTGCCACAGTGACTCAGAGGATGAATATGTAATTATTGGTAAGGCTTTAAAATTGTACTCTGCAGAAACAGATATATTGTTCAGTTGAATCTATTCCATTGTTTGGGAATTCTCTTGATTTAGTAGATCTTATTGTAGAAGAAATAACATGAGAAAATGGAAACAATTATGTATGGGTAACTCTGTATTAGAACATATGCAGAAATACCAGACTGCTACAGAATTTCCTTTCTAGGAGAGAATATCTTTCTGGTTTGAGAGTGTGGTGAGCTGATCCTGACTGGACACCAAGTGATCACCAAACCACTCTGTCACTTCTTTTCTCCACTGGAGAGAAAACATAACAAAAGGCTTGTGGGTTGGATAAGGACAGGGAGACATCACTCACCAAAGACTTTCACAGATGAAACAGTCAACGTGGGGAAATCAAATCAGAGTAGGGTAATGAGAAATTAAATCAAATTTTAAAGCACCTTCCCCCCCAATTCTCCCTTCTTTCTGGGCTAAACTTCACTTCCAATTTCTCTACCTCTTGGGGCTTCCCACACATCCTGTCAGGAACGTGCTGCAGCATGGGCTTCTTCCCTCTAGGTCACAGCCTCTTTCAGGCATCTTCCAGCCCCAGCCTGGGCTCTTCCACATGCTGCAGGTGGATCTCTGCTCCCCCATTAATCCCCATGGGCTGCAGGGGCACAGCTGCCTCACCATGGTCTGCATGAGGAGCTGCGGGGCAATCCCAGCTCTGGCTCCTGGAGCACCTCCTGCCCCTTCTTCTCCACTGACCTCGGTGTCTGCGGGGCTGTTCCTCACACATACTCTCACACCTCTCTCCAGCTGCAGCTGTGCAGGGTTTTTTCCCTCCCATTTTGACTCTGTTATCCCACAGGCGCTACCACCATGGCTATGGGCTCAGCCTTGGCCCATGGTGTGTCCATTCTGGAGCTGTCTGGCATTGGCTCTCAGATATGGGAGAAGCTTCTGGCAGCTTCTCACAGAAGCCACTGCCATAGCCCCTCCTGCTACCAAAATCTTTCCATGCAAACCCAACAGAGGGACTGAAATTATGTCTAAGGATTAAGCGAAAGGAATGTGCATGAAGAAAGTGTGAAACTGGCACAACCTCAGTCAGCTATAGCAGCATTGTTTGAGAGAATTTAGGACATGATAATTTCCTAATGAAACAGACCGATTCAGTTTTAGGCAGCCTCTCCCTCTGCTTCAGGACTAGAGCAGAATGTCTCTGTTCTCTTATTTGTGCTTTACTTCTCTTTAGGACATCCTGAGTTTCATTTGTTTTGCTTCTGGCTTTTACACATACAGAAATAGAAACCATTAGTTGCCTGTGCAATTTTTAACCTTTGTTTTATCTTTTCCTGATAACAAATGGATTTTTATTGTTCTCTTTGGTTTTAGAGATTTATTTTTTTTCTCTCATCTTTCCCTCATCTACAAATGAGGATTACACTCCCAGAAGACTGCATTCCTAGTAGCAAGAGTTACTTTGAGATGTATAAATGGGGAAACATTTGTCTTGAGAGCAATAAGCATGGTCAAAACTAATGCTACCAATGTAAGCACCTTGTTGGCATAAGCATATTGTGTCTATGTAAACATAATGATGTGTGTCCTTTAGTTGCTTCATCTCACCTGTTACTAATGTTTATAGCATTAACTGCTATGTTTGTGATTGGTGTCTCCAAACATCTGTTAGTGTCCAAAAAAGCTACTGTGGCCTCTCTTGGCTCTGTACGTTATTATTTATGTTGAGTGACTTCTGTCTGGACCTTGACCAGCATGCAGTTAGTCTCTCCTTACCTTTTCAGCTCTTGAAGGCAGGCTGACAGTGATGATAGGGTGCAAAGGGAATATTCTTCATCACTTCAGAGATATGCAGAGGAGATAAGACTCCTTATGCCTGTTTTACAACCAGGGCTGAGGTTGTTTCCCACATCCAGGAAGGGTGTTGGAAAGATGAATATATTTGAAACAGACACTGTGGTAACAGAGAAGTATTTTTAAAATAGTGCTGAGTAACAGATGCTTTGTTTCTTAAATGGCTTGATAAAATTTTCTCCTTTACTGCAGAACTTGAAGACCTTGAAAATCTGTCTGTCGCCCCTGATAAAAGGTGTGTATCTTTACTATTATAGCCCCGTGGCTCTACCTTTTCTGCTGGAGCAGCTTTCTGGTGGTTCTTCTGGCTGGGGCAGGGAAGGTTGTGGGAGTGGTAAATTGGGCCCTCTCAAGGAAGGGGAAGGAATGCTGCTTGATAGCAAATGTCTCTGGTGCTTGGGTTAGCAGTGTTTCTCTGGTCCCCTAGTCTTGCTGGAGGGTGGTGTCTGTGGCTCTTCGAGAACCTGGATGTATCAAAGAAAGAGGGTAGGATTGAAAGAGTGGGAGAAAACTTTTCAGGGATGCAGAAAAGACAGTGGAGATGCTGATGACATGCTGCTATTTTTCACTGACAATATTCCTTACCTTTCAGATCATCTTTTGAACCAGGCAGCAATTCTGCTGAAGCAACAGCCCAGGAGTTGTGCAGAGCTTTCAGAAAATACTGGTTGCAGACAGACTCTGCAGTTCAGCTGTCTGGTTGCCTGACCTCATCTAGGCAGAGAGTGAGTCTGATCTGAAAACAACGAGCTCTTTATTCAGTTCCCCAAATAATCATGGTCTCACTGCAGCTGCTTCACTGCTAGGAAAAGGAGGAAGCTACATTAAAAAAAAAAAAGAAAAAAAGAAAACAAATACAGATGAGTGCTTACAGTTTATTAATTCACTTGATCTAAATTTTTAGAAAATGTCTTCTCTCTCCAGCAATTTTCAGCACATTTAAAACATGTGGTTGTGAACAATCAGGATTTGTTTTCTTCTGGGACTGATATGAAGGAGTTTGTGGGGGGGACTACATGCAGGTGAAAACTGAACTTTAAAATACCGGAGTATAAAGGGAGATAAACATTTCCTAACATGTAACATATGTCCAGTTGATGGGCTGGTTATCTTCATGAGCTTGTCTTTCCCAATAGTCTGTGCTGAAAGAAGAGATTCCAAGAGAACTTGAGTCCAGTTTGAATTTGGCTGAAGAAATAAAGATCATATCCAAGTTGAGAGGATCTTCTGGCTGGTCCCCACCAAGATCACAGATTATATTTAATATTCATCCTTCAGTCAAGTAAGTTTTGAGGGATCTGGGCATTGCCATTTAGTATAGCATGGGGAAAGCTGGTGGAAGGAGCTTGGGTGATTAACAGATCTAGTGCATGTGCAGATGATCTGTGAACAGGTCTAGAGCTGGTGCATGGCACAGCCTTCTGCAGTGTCTGTCACCAGCCTCACTAGAAAACAGATGGCCTCCTCTTCCCTCTTTTGGCACGTCCTGGTTTACACAGCATGTGCAATTTTCCATGTGATAATACACGTCCTCTTTGGTGCTATAGTGGCAGTGTACTTAGCTCCTGAAAATTTCATTTTGTGACACTATCTGGAGAATACTCTTGTCTTTCCCTGCTGTCCTGCTAGTATTTTATTGATAGCTGGTTTTCAGAAAGTGGAGAGGGCACCAGTTCATGTATGAGGAAATGGCTGTCTGACCCTGTGTCAAATGCTGTGATGTGCAGGCAGTAAGCTAACTGGCTGTTCCCTGTGTTGCTGCAGGTAGAGTTGTCTTTTCAGTTGCAAATGTTGATTTCCCCTCTCCAAACCCTATAGTACTGATGCCACCTTAAGAAATGTAAAATAATTTAGTTCTTTCAACAAGTATTACAGAATCTCCCTTCTTCATGTGAAGGAGTAGGAGTCAGCTCCTGAGGTGGATGTTCTCCCTGGTGCCAGTGTTAGCTCTTTTGTCCTTTTGAAGAATGTTAATTAAAACTATCTTTTGGGTGCTGAATGGTCTAACTATTTGCCTCTGTATACAGGAGAGATGCAGTGGTGGCTGCTCAAAACTTTACATGTGTTGGTTGTGGAACCCCAATAGAAAGCAGTAAGTATTAACAAAACTGGCAAGAAACCCCTAATAAGTGCAGTACTTGTACTGCAATCAGTACTGTAATCTGATTATAATCCTCACCAACACACATGTACCACAATTTTTAAATTATCTGAGCTGGAAGGAAAATCTCATTGTTGGATGTGCCTCCAATAGTAAAACAGACAGTGGGATATTTACAGTGTCTGGAATTTTTCATACAATACTTGATAGATGTCCTTCTCATAAACAACAAAAATTCATAACATTTTAGCCACAAAACAGAAAAAAAACTATACAAAAACAATCAAGCTTCCAGGCTGGAAAGTGCTGTTTTTGCATAGTCCAGTTGTTTCTTTTAATAATTCTTTCCCTGTGCCAATTTAGACATTGTCAAAAGTCTCTTTCTGGAGACTGTATGCAAGCGTATGGAATCTGTGGTTTTGTTCTTTGGTGCGTCTTCTTAAAACTTTTTGTTTTTTTAGATCTTGATGACAAAACCTTTCTTGTTTTTTTTGCTTAATTCCTGATACTTTGTGAGAACTGCTTGAAAGCAGAATGATTTACAGAACTGACAAACAGACCTTACCTAAGAAATCTTTGAAGTGGCGCTTAAGTCTCGTTCTGGGTCAGCTCACAAGAGCAGCATTTGTGGTGTCCTGTAAAGTATCAACAATCTATAATGGCATATTAAGTTGAGCAAATAGGAGATGCTGTAATAGCTGGGAAAAATCCCACAAACCTTTTGATGTGAAAAGTATTGTACAAACATGACTCCAAAATTGGTGGAAGTATTTTTGTTGTCTATTTTACCTGGTGTTTCTTTTGTGGTAAAGCAACAGGTTTTTTTCTAAAATCTTATGTTGATAATTATAATCAGTTGAACAAATATAGAAATGAAGAAAGATTTCTGTTCTAGTGCCAAATACAAACCTTGTACATGTGTTCACCACAATAATAAAACCCTCTAGTGTAAAGAATAAAACAAAAAAAAAATCTCTTTCCCTTCATTCCGCTAGATCTGAGTTATTTAGACAGACTAGGCATACAGACAAGAGTTATGTCCCATAGGTTTTTAAAATACTCAGAATTTCCTTGCTGTCTGCCTGCAGAATATATCAGGAGGCTCCGCTATTGTGACTACCTGGGGAAGTACTTCTGTGACTGCTGCCACAGCTATGCCCAGTCTTCTATTCCTGCCCGAATACTTTCAAAGTGGGATTTCAAAAAATACTATGTGTGCAACTTCTCCAAACACCTACTGGACAGCATATGGCAGCACCCCATTTTCAATGTGTCGTGTATTAACAAAACCCTCTACACGAAAAGTAAAGAAATGGACAGGGTCAGGGTAAGTGTGCCTTTTCTTTATTAGGAATTTCTGGGTCTGAGACCTTCAGGAAGAAGTCCTTAGGGGAGGATGTCCTGTGTGTGTATGTAGTAAGGAGGAGGGTTGGTTTTTTCTGACTTATCCCATCACCACTTCTGGGACTTGCCCTCTTTTCCCTCAGGTGAAGGGAGCAAAGAGAGGTGTTTCCAACCTATGCCAGAGGTCTCCTTAGCCCTGTTTTCTTTGGGAGGTGTTTCCTTAGTGGTTTCCAGTTTTAGTGCATATAAGGGGGTTGGTCTCCAGCAGTAAATATTTACATCTTCCTGGCTTTTGGCTGTTGGAAAGTTCTGTAATTTCGGAATGACTCCTTAATTTTGTGGGCCATTAGGGGAAACATCCTTGGCTTATATAAGAACTGTACCTCCTACAGCTTCAGGAAGAGTGTTCTGCTGAATTCTATAAGTAGGCATGTGTTCCCTTCTTGGCTGAGGAGTTTACCTGGCTTGCCTGTTCTTGCACAAGTGTGGGTCTAGCATGCATCAAGACCTGCAGCCATTTTTGGCATTAGGACTTGCTTCACTTGTCAGGGAATAAAAGTAGCCTTTGCCCGCCTTTGGCTTTCATGCATTAGAAAATCTATTTGGTTAATAGTGTGCTAAGTGTAAAGTCCCTTTTTATAGGTATGGTTTGGTGTGCTTGCAAGGGTTGCTGACACAAATAGTGGTGTTCCTCACTTAGGAATATATAAAAGCAATGCTTTTGATTTAAAAACAGGCTTGTTTTTCTCCTCCATCTTTTAGGAGGCGCAAGAACAGCTTTTTCATTTAAAAAAGCTTTTGAAAACGTGCAGGTTTGCTGAAAGGTATGGACTGTGATTATGCATGACAAATAGCTTAGTGAAATGTACATGATGTGCTTATAGACCTTCTTCTCTAGAGACATTTGGGTGCAGTTTTAAATAAGTTGATATGATCATTAGAGAACTCTAATAAAAAAACTGCCTTCTGTTGCACTGCAACTATTGAGTGAAGTACAAGTTTTCTGTGGTAGCTGTTTGTTGTAATATAGTTTGGTATAAATGTTGAGTGATTTTAGTTAGGTGCATATTTTTTTCCTGTTCTGTTTCTCCTAGGCTCTCACTCCTTCTTAAAATGTCAGAGATACTTCTCTCTCTGAGAATATTTGTCTTTAAAAAATGTGTTGGCTTTTTTTAATTAACGAGTGTGTTCCTTGAGTGTTTAAAGATTTCTTCCAGCAATATGTCATAATGCTCAATTCAGTTTATTTTATAAAAATATTCAAATGAAAGTAGTAGTAAGCAGAAGTGATAAAGACCAATAGCTCTATTTCCAGTGTTCACCTGCTCAGCACAAAATGTAGTTTCGCCCAATAGTGACCTGCGCAGGATAAAACCCCTCAAAGTCCTCTTTGCAAAGCAAATAAATAAGTCTGGCTTATTTTATTATATACTATATGGGATTATGCCTACTGTTCCTGAGGTAGGAGAGAGCCCTTTACACATTATTTAAGGATTGCTGGGGTAACTCTGTATGGCAACTCCAAAGCCCTCGGAATGCATGTTTAAAGCAGATAGTTTATTGTAAATCCCAAACCTTCCAATTTTTATTAAAGTGATCTCGAACTGGGAGGTGGGAGTAGATAGCAGGAACTTGTCTTGTATAATCCCCATGTGACTAGAGAAGTGAAAGATGCTTATTCTGGAAATACACTTGAAAAACAACTTTTTGTAACTTTCGTTGGGTTTTTTTTCTCTTTGCAGTGTACTGAAACAATTTGAACAGGTTCCCAGCCATCTGACAGAGGAGCTGCATCTCTTCTCGCTGGATGATCTGGTGAAGATCAAACGAGGGCAGTTACTGCCCCTTCTTAAAGATATCCTGAAGAGCTCCACCTCTCATGTAGATGGCTGTGAGGTAAGCAAAAACAGGGCTTTTAGTGTCCTTGCAGCTGCTACTGTAAGGAAATATCTCTGCTGCCATTCCCAAATAATTTTTTCTTAGATTTAAATTCAACCCTTTTGCTGTTGTTGTAGCTCTGTCAAGCGAAGGGGTTTATCTGTGAATTCTGTCAGAGCGCAGACCTGCTCTTTCCGTATCAGACTGCCAAATGTAAAAGGTGCCCAGGTATGTTCCAGACTGAATGTTTTTCTTTCTTCCTTGGGGGAATTTTGGTTTAGACTTATTCTAAACATTGAGAACTAGCTTCACTGAAAGCATGGATATTTGAAAACCTGCATGTGCATTTGGAACTATGGACAGCATGTATTCTCGAAAACCAGCCTGTGGCAGCTGCTTCGTATCAGTGGATTCAGAGAGCAAAACCAGGCATTTGCCTGACCATGGTTATGCTTGCAGGGGGAGGGTATTTTTTGGGTCTAAGCATGAGAGAGCTGTTTTATCAGCTCTTGCCAGCATTCAGTGTAAATTATTACAGTGGTGGTGGTTGTCCCAGCCTTGCACTGCTTCTGTTTACTTTTATGCTGATATGTACATGATAGAACACCATTCAAGGAACACAGATGTTGATTCATTTTTTTTAATTCTATTTTTTTTTCTCTAAATGCTACTCTGTATGTATAAACAGAGTGCAAAACATGCTTTCACAAAGCATGCTTCAAGTCTGGAGGCTGCCCTAAATGTCTGCGAATCTCAGCTCGGAGGACTCTTTCAGAAACTCCATCACTGGTGCCTCAGTGAAACTGGGTTCCTCTGACTGCTGACTTTAGAAGATGCTCAGAGCCAAATCTTCAGATGCATGGTTAAGTGTTAAATAATGTTGTTTTAGACATTACTGTTTTTAATGCATGTCTCCTTTATGGGGGGTAAAATAAAAAAAATAGAAAACCAAAAAACAAACGTCAACTTCATTATTGTCATTGAAAACTTACCCTAAAGGAGTTTCATCTTAATGGTGATAGACTGGATGTTAATTTTTTGGGCTGCCTTTTGTTGCTATGTTTTGTCCTTGGGTGTAAGATTTTTAATATTGTACTTTTTCATGTAAAAATGATTAATCTCTGTAATTCTGCAGATAATGTATAGATAGTGAGCGTTGGAAGTCTTTGCCTGTGTTCGATTTTGGAAATGGGGAAAAAGTGGTGAAGTACAAAATCATTCTCTGAAAAGCTCTACAATAAATAGAAAAGACTTGTCTGCAAGTTTTAGGCAGATGTTAATCTGAAATTGTTATGGCAAATGCTTATTGTGAACCAGTGAATTTTAAGTTTCTTTTAAACACATCAATTCAACAGCCTATGGTGAGTTAACTTGGCCTGCTGCTAGGTGCTCTTCACACTTCACCCAGCTGCTCTCTCACCTCACTCCTCAAGAGGACAGAGGGAGAAAAGAAGATGGAAGAGCTCACAGGCTGAGATACAGACAGAGAGATCACTTGCTAGCTACTGTCATGGGTAAAAAAACCCCCTGAATTGGAGAAAATTAAATGCATTGTAAATTAGAAATTGAGTGGGGTGGCGAAAAGCAAAGACTAAACCAATAATTTTCTCTTACCTCACCCACCCATTTTCCAGGCTGAACTTTGCATCTTCATTCCCAATTTTTCTACCTAATAGCCTGCCCCAAGTGGTGCAAGGCAGATGCACCTTTCTTCTACTCCTGCCTCCTCAAACTTTTCCCTTTCTCCAGGGTGGATCCTTCCCATGGGCTACAATCTTTCAGGATAAACCTGCTCCTGTACAGGCTCTCCAGGAAGATGTTGTTCCTTCAGGAAATATTCATGTGCTCCAGTGAAGTCCTTTCCATGGACTGCAGGGGAATCTGTGCTCTGATGCCTAAAGCACCTCTTCCTTTTCTTTTTTCACTGACCTTGGTGTTTTTGCTGCTGTTTCTCATGCTCTTTCTTAAATACATTTTCTTAGCAGTATCACCATCTTGGCTGAGGTGCTCAGCCCTGTTCTGCACTGTGTCCATCAGAGCTGGCTGGAAGCAGCTGTGTCTGGCATGGGGCAGTCCTGGCCTCTTCACACACAGGCCACTGTGCAGTCACCCAGTGCCAAAATCTTGCCACCTCCACCAGCTACTCCACTCTAAAAGTTTCTTTCCAGAGCACTTAGAAATGTGAGGAGAGACAGTGAGTGATGAGGAGAGATGCTCCTGTTTAAATCCACCCTCACACTTGCAGGCGGAGTCCTTGCCTGAAGGTGAAGTGCTGGAAATAGAAAGCAGCTTTTTTTCCCTGCCTGGTTGGTTACTTTTAATGAAGCCCTTGCCTTCAGAAAGGTAGAGTGGCTGCTCAAACCTGTAAAACCATTTTTCTGTTATTGCTATGAAGTACCCATAGCTTCAGAGGAATGAAGGAGGAACAGAGGAATCCCAGGACCTGCAAGTACAAATCAGCGTTCTGATCTCTCCAGTGGGGTGCTGGTAGTATTTTGAATTTTTTGTTCTCATTTTTGCTCTCCTCATCTGTTTGCTCCACCTTTTAACAAGGAAAGGATCTGCTGCCTGGGACTGTATGAGTTCACCTCCACATTAATGTTTACAGCACTACTAAGCTCACTAACACTTCCACTAATCTATTTTTTCTGTGATCAAAAACAGCTTACCTACTTAATGCTCTGAAGCAAGATTAGCGTTTCTTACACAAGATCACCAAAGCAGGGTAAGATGTGGTGGGAAAGAGTCTGCTTTTGCAGCTGACTGTACTTAATGTTATGCAAGAGTAAATTCTCATAAAAGTTGGGTGCACAACTAACTGAATCACATGAAAGGCCTTGCTTGCAGGGATTTTGTGCTTACGAAGGAGTAGACGTGAATGATCCTTCTGTGGGATAACCTGCAGGGCAGCTGAGTGTGTCTTTTTCACTATTCATTAGTTTAAAAGAGCTGATCTGGTTTCTGGCTGTGCTTTTCATGAATGTTCAAGTCTCACTAAGCAGTAGCAGTGCACAGGATGGGGGGGTGTTGGACAACAAGTTTTGTCATCAAGTGTTGATCCTTCACTTCCGCTCAGTTCAGTCCAGGTCTCCACAGAGCCGGTGCAGCTTATTCTCACTAATTATTGCTACGAGCCACAACACAGGTTGCAGCAAGAGCAGATCCTCGATGAGTTGGTAAAGCTGGAAAGCGAAAGGCCTGAGCGTATCAACGTGCTTATAGGCCAAGTAAAACTGGTTAAAATGTTCTGCTGCTGAAGCTGAAGTAAGGAGGAGTAAGTTGTGAGATGCCAGCGAGTTGGCCCGGAGTTGGAAGGAGTAACTATTTTCTGTGTTTGAAGGGATACTGCATTTGACTGTTGGGTCTGGAGGAGGGTCGTAACAAATCCACATTCTTGTGTGCTGGTGTTAGCACAGGATAGCACAGGAACAGGTGAGGCTGTTCACCCTGAATGTCTTCTCTGGTGAGAAGCAAGGCACAGGTGACTAGACCTGTAAACACAAGGTTTTCTCAGCGTTGCTGAGATGAGAGTGTCTTTTATCAGCTGCTATCCTAGGATAGCATAAAGCAACCATCGTGCAACTGAAAGCATGCATTGTCTTTCTCTGTTGGGTGATAAAGTGGCTTGGACAGAAAGGGATGACTTCTGTGTACAAACCCTCTAAATGGCTTCAGGGTGTAGCCAAGTTTTTTCAATCCAGTTTTGAGACTCATTAAGCATCTCAGATTGATACTATGCTCTTCCTGAGCATATCTCTATGGGTAAGTACTGAGTTTGGTCATTTCTAAGGCTAGACTGGATGATAAGGCATATCCTAGGCAAGAATTTAAGAAACAAAAGCTATATGGCTACAGTGAACTTCTTTGCAGGAAGTAAAATCCTGCAGTCCTTATACGTGTAAGCTCTGAATTCTTTGATAGGAGTAGACATAAAAGGGTTAGGAAAACTTACTAAGGTGTTGGGCCAGTTCAAAATAAGCTGCCTACTAGCTAGAGAGCTGAACATGTTTCACAGAGAGTTGCAAGAGACCTGATTCTTCTGCTATGGAAAGGGAATTGTCACACGTTTCTGTTTGCATGAGCAATGATGACCAAAGCTAATTCTTTACTGTGAGTTTTTATGTTGCCATGTGGATACAACAGGAGCACTGCTGAGGACACTACTGGAGGAGCACTCTCAGAGGCTTTGGTGGCAGAGAAACCTACTCCTAGCCAACTGCCCACCTCATTTCAGAGGCAGAATTTACTTAAAGACAGTATTATTAATAATTTCTATAGGCACAAGGTTTCAAAGGAATACAATACCAACATCCCACTCTTGCAGTTAGCAATTTTGCCCTCTTCTCCAATAGTTACTTGTTTATACTGATTTGTTGTATTTTCCTTAGTTTCAGTTGTGAATTTTCTGGAGGTGGAAGTGCTTTGCTAAGGCTTTGTGCAGTGCATTGAAGCTAGGATTTTTCATGATGCATCATACAGCTATTACTGTAAACAACATAATAATACTAATTATCAGGTGTAGTATGGCCTCACAAATACAGGTCTTGTTGTGACTGTAAGCAAATATGTCAAATACTTAATATTTTATGGGTCCGTATTATTCCAGGGATGTGTGTCACACCCATCAATGGCCAGGATCCAATAAAAAGTGCTGAATTCAGTATTATGGAGGAACTGAGTAAGAAAAAAATGCAGTCTTCTGAAGGCCTTATTTCAATGGGCTTTTCCAGTGAAAATTTTTTCATTGCCTGGAGGTCTTTTCCTCAGGCTGAGAATTGGCCTAGTC
The DNA here is from genome assembly GCA_013399945.1 of Ploceus nigricollis. Lineage (NCBI taxonomy): Eukaryota > Metazoa > Chordata > Aves > Passeriformes > Ploceidae > Ploceus > Ploceus nigricollis. The sequence goes on from VXBC01012147.1 coordinate 333,220, forward strand.
AGAGCATCTTGATTCCAGTTTCCTGCCAGCATCTGCCTGTGATTAAGAAACAGTGAGGTCAGCTTGAGTGATGGACAGATGCTTGCTCAAGAGAGCCCAGGAAACAGGGCAAAATGCTTGTGGAGCATGTTTCAATGTCAGCTTTTAGCTGGCAACATAATTTTATTCACATGCCTGATTTGTCCCAGCGCTGTGTTGCTGGTGCTGTGAACAGTGCAGTGTCTGGATGATCATGGAGCTGTTTGGACAGTTGCAGGAGTTGAGCTGGACTGATTTTTGACAGCTGCTCCCACTGTCCCTATGGCACTTATCTGAAATTATCTGACTCGCTTTACTTCCCCAAGCAGCAGCAGCAGCAATTCCTCTTGGATTCCTTTCTCGTCTATTTTAGTCAAGGCATTTCCAGTTGTCCATAGAGGCAAAATGAAACAGAGATGTTTCCAATGTTACCAGCCCCTCTTCTCCTAGGCCTGCTTGTTTTATTCACTTTTTAAACCATTTTTGCCTCTTTAAAAGCCCAGATGAATATCTTTATGATAAAACAAATAATGTAATAATATACTTTGGCTATTCCATAAGCTAAGGATCATACTAAGGGAGATGTTTGGGGAGGAAAAAAAAAAAGAGACAGAGAAGCAAATCTATTGAGGTGTTGTCAGCTTGAAGAGATGAAAAAGTGCTGGCAGGTCCTTAGGAAGGCTTGCCTACTGCCTTAGGTGACAACACCAAGAAGCATTTCCTCCAAGAAAGAGTGCCTTGCATAAATCAGCAATAATGTGGTGTTGTGGTCACTTCAAAGCAAGTCAGTGACTGCCAAAATGCGCTGTTGTGCATCAAGGAGCATGGTGTGGGAAAGGAAAATTTATGTGCCTCACCTGGGAGCCATTTTACTGCACTCTCATCTCTGTCCAAGAGTTACTGTGAATCAAGCTCCCCCTCCCTGAGTTCTCAGAAGGTGAAACTAAAAGCTGGAATGGTTTTACTGGAATAGGATATGATTTTAGGCCTCCTACGCATTTCATGTATGAGGCAAAAGAATGTGAGTATTACTTTATGTCTTAGCACAGAGGATATATCCATGCTTCTATAACAGAGGATTTCCTAAAAGCTGATTTATACTGTAGTAACATCTAGCTGCAATTGCAATGTTTTTTCACAGGAAAATACATTGGCACAGCATTTTCCTGGGTTAGCAGAGCATTAACATGGCCAGTATGTTGTGCCGTGTTACACTAGAAAAAATATTTGTGGTCTATGACTGAAACAGAGCCATAGGGCCACTTAGAAGTGTAACAAAAAATTGAGAAGTCACTGAAGAAGAAAAATATGATGGGATGAGATCATGTGTAATTAGAGAAAAGTGTGGATAGCAAAATGCAATCCAGCTGAGGCTTAAACAGCCCTGAGGAAGGTGATGGTTCAAATGGAAGCACATCCCAGATGTAGACCAGCAGACTGAGCAGGGGAGCATCTCTAACCCAGAGAGACACAACGTGATGGAGACAGACTTTCTCAGCTGAAGAGACCCTGTCTCTTCCCTATAGTGAAGAAAAATTGGATTATGCTTCATCTTTATATTATTCAACATGTTAGTAGCACCACTCATCAATTGTCCCTCTCAAGAAAGAGCTCTGGTTGCCCCAGCCTCCCCTCAAAGTGCCTTCAAAGGCACCTGGCTCACTCTCCTTGTTGAGTATCCACTGTAGGGCTCCTTCCGTAGGTCCCAGCAGTCAGGCACAAGGCCTGAGCTGGACAGGCTGGATTCCCCTAACCCAATTCTCCAGGATTTCTGCATCTGTCAGACTGATGGGAAAGCAGAAATAGCTACCAGCATATCCCACACACTTCCTATTTCAAAATTGCATTCTGGCTACTTAACGCACGTACTTCCCCTTTCACACAGCAAGTGTGCACAACTGCTGCTGCAGCAGGTGCTGGCTGCTGATGGCCAAGATGCTCCCCTGTGCCAATTTTCCAGTTACTCCAGCCAGGAGATGGGGAAATCCACAAACAGCCCATCTGCTGGATCCTGATCGGGCCTTTGATGCTGGGTCCAGGACCTGTCTCCATGGCAGTCTTGTCTCAGCACTGTGTTGAGTGCTCCCCAGAAGAATATAATGACATTATTCCCATATTTTCCCAGCAATTTTCCTTACATTTTCATCTTTTCAGACCTCCTTTCCACAGGGAAACTCTCCAGGCCATCCTACCCTATCTTTTCATCTCCAGGTTTCTGTGGACACCTCATTCACTCCTACCTTTGAGGGGTTCCTAGCTCCCACAGCCATGCCTTTCATCCCTAGCATTTTCTCCCTCTTCTTCTGACACCTGTGGTTGTCTGGAGCCTTCAGCAATCCTTCCTTCTCACCTTGCCTACCAAGAAGGTGCACCTTGGTCCCTGCAGCTTATTGCCTCCAGCTGCTGTCTCCTCTGAGCACTCATCTCAGGCCCAAGTACTCTTCTGCTCTCTCTCCTTGTTCCACCCCCAGAGGAGCAACCCAAAGAACTCAGATTTTCCAGCACATATCACATGAGTTAGCCTCTGACTATTACTAAGAGCATTCACTTTCTTCAGGACTGAAATCCACACCGCTCTCTCCTGGGTGCATTTTCACTACTCATCTTTTCTTCTGACTTGACCTGCCAGTGAAGCCTGAAACACATGTCAACAACTAAACCATGACTGTTTCCCAATGACCCATGCTCCCCTACATAGCTTCCCAGTCAAAGGAATTCAGAATTCAAGCTTAGAGGAAAAAACCTCTTTCTAATGCTGTAAGATGGAGCTCACACTTTCATTCCCACTTCGTGTTGATGACAGAGCACAAGCACATGCTTTTGTCTGAGTGAAAAAACCTGATTGTAAATCCTCAGACTTCATAATCCAGGAGATCACAAGTGCTCTAGATTTACAAATGCTGTTTGCCATGCCTCATGAAAAAATGACACTTCTTTTCTCTTCAAAGCTGGGCTATGATCACAGGTACCACAGTATCAGACTGTCCTTAGGGTGCTATTTGCCAAATCAATACATCCATGGGTGTTGTCAGTCTTTTCTATGCACTGGATCTTACCAGGAAAACAAATACTGAAACCATGCTAGTGCCTAAGGGCAGATTTCTCAAACAAGACCTACTATCCACATTTAACAGCAGATGGCATAAAACCTACCTGCTGGTCCTGTCCCTTTGCTGTGCTGTAGCTCATTTCATGCATTGCTCATGCAGGGGCAGAGGGCAGATGGTGTTTACTGTTTGCTGCTAACTTGTCCTGCCTGATCAAGGATGTGTGCAAAACCCTGTCCAAAGAAAAGATGGCTTATGGCTACACAGGACTTCTCTTCAGAGTTCTCCCTGAGTCAGGGGAAGGAAGCAGATGGAAGTTGCTGACACTGAATCATTTCTGTTTCTACCCCAGTGAAATAAGAGATGACCTAGGAATTTCCTTATTCTTGCAAAAAAAAAAAAAAAGGGTTTCCCCCTCCCTCCTCTCTGCTAAGCAGGCATCAGAATGAAGCAAGAATGGGGAGTGCATCAACCCCCTGTATTTGTACTGTGACACACAGTGCTACAACATTTGACACCTGTGAGTCACAGAGTGAGAGAGAGGTCCCAGCATCATGCAGAAAGTCAGGGCTGAGGATCCCACTCGAGCAAGAGGCTCTGGTGTGGCTTATCACCCTCTGTGTGGTAGTTCATGCACTGGGACTGCAGGAAATAGTGGAATTTATGCACCATCTTGAGCTTCTAGTTATGTGTGAGGGTTCTAAGTTGCTTGTAGAAACCCCAGGTGGCCAGTCCAGTATTTAATGGTCAGCTATGTCCCTGCAGGTAGGTATGTCCTCGTGTCTGGTTCTGGGCTTCTCAGCCATAGGCCACTCTACACTGAAAAATAAGACATCATGTAAATTTTATTCCCTGTGCAGTGCCCTAGGACTGTGCCCTAAGCCAAGATGAGGGCCAAGAAAGGAGTGGTGTGTGCTTCATATGTTGATCAGGAAGATGTGCCTTGACCTCCAAAGGAATTTGGCACAGTTCACAGGCAGGAAGAATGAGGAAAGCAGTGACTTGTATCTGTTCACCTCCCTTCCCACCAGTGTCAATCAATGAAGCAGAGACCTCAGCTTTCCTCTCAATCATGAGAGCTGGAAGATTCTTCCTCAGCTGGACTCCAAAGGACACTATAGATGGTACAGGAGATGGGACTGTTGCAGGTGACAGAAGGAGCCAAGTGTGTTGAGCTCAGTGAGAAGACAGAACAGGGAACAGGTAAGAGTGAAAAGCAAACGTGCAGAACAGCAGGAGCAAGTCTGTTGGGAGTTTTGTAAATGTGATGGGGCAACAGCCCGGTGCTGTTAAGCACCCATGGTTGCAGGTTTTTTCTGTTGCAAGCTCCACTTCATTCCCCCAACACAGACATCTTTCCTGTGCTTGCCTAACACACAACTGGACTGCAGCAAATGATTGTTTCCTGGGAGGAGGACAAGCTCCAGAATGGACTAGGAAACCACACTGCATGCTCCAGCTGGGCCAGTGACCAGCCCTGTGTGTTGGCCTAGAAATCTGTCTGCATTTTACATGTACAAAATGCCATGGGTGTAGCCACACAGCCAAGGAATGCAGCACACAGTCCTCATCACTGGCGTTTCCTCTGAAAGCTATGGGAGAGGACATGCTGCAGTTATTAACTGTGGCCCAAATTCTCCCCTCTGGCTGTGCAAAATCAGTGCATGAGTGTATGTCACTCACAGCTGCCTTACCCTCCATGCAAAGGCAGGAGCTCTCAGGGTGTCTTGCTTCACCATCCTTATTACCTGCACACTTACAGCTCCTTTCAGCTGACCAGAGCTGTGAATTGAGAACGGATTTGCAATACAAAGCTTCCTTCCCCTCTTGCCCTGCCTGCCTGTACAGGTATGTCTGCACACACCTGCTTTTACATGCATGCACACAGAGAGGCACACACAGAGCCACATGTTTAAAGGAGCAGGGCCCAGTGCAATACAATCAAGAAATGCCAATTTTAGCTTTGACTAAATTACATCTTGTCTCAAATCAGGCCACATCTGAGAAGCAAGAATGCTGTGTATTTATCACCCAGTAGTCAGTAATTTCCGCAATATCTAAGCATGACGTGAAAGTCAGAATTATATTTTTAGTGATCTCCGGATAAAACAAGAGAAGAAAAAACTTTTAACCTCACCTAATCTTGGTCCTCTGCCTCCACCCCAGAAACTTCTGAAGGTGACTTGCTCCGTATGCAAGGTAGGCGAGTCAAACAGCTTAAATCTCTCCGAATCTGTGATTCTATGTCACTATCTCGTCACACCATACTATATAATGTAGTATAACATTTTAAACACCGTGTCCAGTCTCAAAAGCACCGACCCTGACGGGACAAGTGCCACTAGAGGGGGCTGGTTGTACACAGCTGCGGTGAGTTCCTGCGCCGCGGGACAGACAGGGCCAGGGACGGCGGGGACAGACAAACAAACAGGCTCCGCAAACACGCCTCGCTGTAGCTGGAGCCACGCAAACTGCAAATCCTGCCCAGAACCAGGGGCAGAACCCAGACTGCTGACCTCAGCAGTGCTGCACTGCTGTGTTCGTGCTGCTCTCTGTTCCTAAGGTGGGTCTGCAGAGCCACGCCAAGCTGGAGATGAGCGAAGGCTCATCCCGGGGAAGCGATGCCCACCCCCCGCCAGCAGCTCTGGCGGCTGCCGGACACAGCTGCACCATGTGTTCACATCCAGCTTGGCACCTTCTCGTTTCTCCAAGCTTGCCCACTTCTATTCCTATATTCCCTTAACTCCTTGTATTATTCACGTTTTGTGAAAGACACGCTGAATGCCAGCTCTCTCTGCTGCTGCCACGTTAGCAATGCAGAGTACATCCCTGCCCCTGGAGCCTGGCACAGAGGCCGGGAGTCTGGGCCAGAAATCCTGAATGCATTTGGAGCTCTTTCAGTCTGGAGACACTTCCTATTAATTAATCCTGGAAAGCTTTACAGCCATTCCGAAAATAAAGAAAGAAAATTTTTAAAGTTATCCCTAGAGCAGCTCAGTGTTAGCGAATGGTTTTTTTTTTTCATTTGGAAGACACAGGACTACTGTTCCTTAAAGGCATATCTAGGATCTGACACATGGTGGTTCCTCCCTGCGCCTGGCACAGCCCAAACTCTCACTTAGAAGCCAGAGAGTGAAGCACTGCTGCACTTGAGATACTCTTACTCTTACTACTACTACTACTGCTGCTACTACTACAGTAGCATGGAAGACAATGTCACTGCAGCTCACAGCTCCTTCTCTGTCAGACAGCTCCAAGCCCAGGGCACAGAAGGTCACATATGTCTCTGTATATCTATGCCTACATGCCCCTTTGCAGAAGCACCTGCTGTAATCTGTGCTCTGTACTTTACTCTGCAGTGCAGAGTTCATTTTACTCACCATGAGCAGCCAGCAACAGGTGAGACAAAGCCAAAGGTCGCTGTTAATTTTACTGGGCATCTTGCTAGTTTCTGGATCATTTTGAACTTCAGCCACAGGTTCCTCAGCATGCACAAATCTTCTGGAATGACATAAATCCCAAACAACTTTAAAGGAAAAGCTAATTCTCTCTTATTTCTGTACCATGGAGCTTTTCCTTTCCTGTTCCTCTCAAAATCATGGAGTGGTTGTTCAGACTATCTGTTCCATGGTAGGCATTGAAACTGCTGTGGAGTTTCAATACTAGCCATTCTCCTCTGTATGTGAAGCTTTAACACTTAGCCAATGGCAATCTTCTTGCAAGTGACACATTTCCCTGTGTTTGAATAATCCTTATTATAATTTGAAAAAACTCCTTAAGATTTTCTCTCTTCTCTGCAATGCCCATGAGTTCTGTTAAAACTCTGAATTCCCTCTTGCAGTTCTCTTTCTGCTACATCATTTTCTGCTTCTGCATTTAAATGTCTCTAATTTCACTCCCAGTCCCCACTGCTGTCTATCTCTATTTCCCTGTTTCTGGCAGCGTGTAGCTGGGTACTTGTAACTGAGATTAATGACTCTAGTGAAAATCCCAGCAGAAACAAGAAGTTGAGTTTTTATTATGATTAGTTCAGCAAGTGGAGAAAGAGTCACAAAGTTACTTCCATCCTTCAGCTCCACAGAAACAAGATTTTGGGTGTGTTAACAGAGTTAACAGATTACACTACAATTAACAGATCCTCACTGCATCCTTGGCTTGGCCTTTGTCCACAGGCACCTGAATTCTCCTTGCAGCTCCTCAATGCACTTGAAGACTCCCTGCTGCACGCACAGGTGGGTTACTGTTCTGTGGGAACCACACAAGGACAACATTGAGTTCACTCGAGATTGAGGAGGAGGAGGGGAGAGGGAAAACTGTGTTTGCAGAGCTGAGCAGAGGTTGGGGCACTCACCAGGAAGTGAAAAGCATTCCTTCTTTGGCTGAGGCCAAGGTGGTTTCACTCCTGGTGACTGTAGTGGAGCAGAGCTCACCAGCCACAGGTCAGTGAGAAAGAAGTGATATATGCTGGAAAGCAGAAAGGGTGGTAGGGAGAGGAATGGGGGCTACTATGGCTATACAGGCATGCAAGATTCGTGGGGTCAGAAAGAGAGGTCAGCAGAAGGCACCTGCCTTTGTGGCCCAATTCTTAGACAAGCAGGAGGCCCATGTGTAGAGCTCTGCCCTTGATGTTACTGATGCAATTTATCCAGCAATTATGTTGGGACAAATACTGTGTTCCCATCACTGTGACAGAGGATTACATCTGTGCATAGGAGTGCTTGGATACGAAGAAGACCTGTGTCACCAGTTTTTCGTCTCTCCTTTAGCATTTCCCTCTTCTGTCTCGGAGTCCCACCTGCCTTTATAGTGCTGTGTATCCAGCATCTGTGAAAAGCCATTTCCAGACTTTCCAGCCTCAAGTCAGACAATATTGACTGTTAAGACAATTTACATTATTGACAATCAAGACACATAACAGAACCAAGGCACTTCCAGCTGAAGGTTATGAAAACACCAGGTTTGGACAAGTCCCATAGGGCCATACTGGGAAATCCCTGTCTCCTGTTTAGTCCAGGTTGTAGCTGCAGGTGTTCCACAGCCAGGGAAGACTGAGGCACTGGATTCAGTGCATCAGGGCCCAAAGTCTGTTACAGACCTATGGTATAAATCCTTCAATATAGAAAATGTTTGCCTTGGAATAGGCAAAAGTACAGTGTTTGTTACAGAGATCAGAACAAGCCCCTTCAACTGCAGCTGTGAAAAAATGCTGGATTTTGTAATTTAACCAAAGATATTAAAATCTGTCACACTTAATAACAATGTCTTGTTAAGTGCATTGTAATAAAATCAGAGGGGTTTGATTTTTCAAAATTCAAAATCATTTGAGTTTCACTATGTTTGTATGTTGTATCACTGGTACAGATACCATGTGGGAAACAACAGGAAGAACCAATTAAGCCCTTACTGAGCAGTACGGTGGTTAAGGGGTAGCAGATCAGAAGCTGGAGCTCCCATCCCTGTTCTGTTGCAGGCTATCTTCATTATCAAGGCACTTAGGCAAAGTGCTTTTGTTTGTTTGAGGTCTTAGAGTGTAGAAAAACATCAGACATTTCAGATTTGGGGACTGCAACTCATGAAAAATTCAGGTTTTCTTCCTATAATAAACAAAATGTATTTACAAGAAATGCCAAGATTTATTTGCAAGACCTTCTATAGCTTGCAAAAATGTCATAGTTTTGACAAATAGGTCCTATATGTAATTTGTGGTCCAGGAATAAAGTCATCAGTTTGTTTTGGTTTGGTTTTTTTGGTTGTTTGTTTGTTTGTATTGTTGTTGGTTTGGGGTTTTTTGTTTGTTTTTGTTGTTGTTGTTGGGGTTTTTTTGGACAAGCCTTATGATGTAAAATGATGTAGTGCTAGCAGAAAAAATCCGATCCCTCTCCAAGTATCACTGGACGCAGCACAGGGTCAGCATATAACTTCATTGATTTTACACCGGGCTGAGTCTGCCTTTCGTTTTGATTCAACTACATATACATTGATACAAAGCAGACCTTTCAGAGCTGAAAGCACTGATACCATCACTGCTCCAGCTGAGTCCCAGATTGTACAACAGAACAGCATAACATGAGATCTTGTATTTTTAAACTATTTTATCGCATTCGCAGTTCCTCTGCTGCAATCCAGATCACTTTTCACAAGGTACAGGAGACAAGACTCAGTCTGAGACATGAGGTTTCTGTAGTGTGATGATGAGCAAGCATGGAAACAAAAGGGAAGTCTTCAAAATCTAAGCATGTTCCTGTAATGATGAGCCAAAGTCCTTTGCCTTGCAGACCAAGTCTGCAGCAATCACAGACACTAAAACTCTGCTGGAGAAGAAACTGGGCCAAAAACTTTGCGTCATCCTTCTAAAATTATGTTCACACACCCACAGCAGCTCAACCTCCTCACTCACAAATGCAGATTAAAGAAATTATCTGGCCTCAAGATGGCTGTGGTTCATCACTAGAGAAGGTGCTTAAACTTTCCAGCTCCACTTCAGCGTAGGCCCACACCACTGCAGAGGAGTAATTACTCTGGCCTTAACGCACAGTCTGCATGGCCCCCGTGGGGAAGGAGGCAGGCATGTCAAAAATAGAAAGATGTGCTGTACACTGGAGTGAGGTGGAGAGAGAGGGGAGAAAATGATTCTGCAATTCCCAGAAATGCAGCTGACATAATTTTGTCTCAGCTGTGAGCTTCAGGTCCATCCCCTTTCTGAGCAGACTGCTTGACACACAGCCACAACGTGAAGCTGCAACGCTACTGGTTCTGGAGGACAGGTGGCAGTGTAAAATCCTAGGAAACCTCAGATTTCTTCAGGGGAAATATTTGCATGCCTGATAAATCTCCCTTGAAAGTGGTTTCACGTTCATTCAGTTACATTTCATATCTGGATTTGAGCAAACCATGACATGCCCCATATTATGTAATGGCCGCCTCTGATCAACATTAATTTCGTGTGAAAGAATGGACCACTTATGAACTTCCACTCTCCTAGTACTTGTACAATTACTGATTGGGGGTCATCTCTTCATATTTCTTGTTCACGGTACTTCTTAGGGGAGGCAAGGAGATGGGACATATTTCTGTATTACTCATCCAATAATTTTTTCATTTTGTCTTTAATGTCTAGGCATTTTTCCTTTGGGTTCTTTCTGGAGAAGCAAATGGCTGCCACATGAGCAAGCATCTCAGGCTAATTCTGGATATTATTATTCCAGAACAAGGGGTGCATGAAATTATTTTTTGTTTGGAGGAATTTTAGTGGAAGATTCAAAATCCCAGGTAGCAAAGCAGAGAGCTGGTTCTCTTCAGTGTTCAAACACTCGATTTTTAAATAACTTGAGGGATCACTAGGCATTTATAGGCTCTTCACACCATATCCAACCTTGACCACATTATTGTTGTCCTAATTCCTATTTGGTGAATTAATAAACCAAGCTGGTATGTACATAAAAAAATGCTATGTGTTTCTCATAGTGCACTTTACGTTCTAGACACAATTGTATGTACAGTACTTTTCTAATGATAGTTTAAATACCTGGGTGATCTGGAAAAACAGGAATGTGAGCATCTGAATGTATTAGACATGTATATTCAGATAACATCAACATTAAGGTCAGCAAAGAACAAGTCTTGTATGAAGATTTTTTTTTCCTACAGGTTCTATGGGTCCCCATTTTAATGTTTATCTTACCAACACTTCACACTGCTTAAAAACAACCATACATGGTTTAGAAATACATCTCCTCTTTTCTTATTATATAAATCAAGAGTATGTGAACACATATGGTCAGTTGAGGGAATGGTCATATTTTGCACAGGAGTATTTGACTTAGAGCTATCATCAAGATTCTTGCAAACAGTGGCTGGGTCTACACTACCCACAGCTGTTTCTGGTTACTGGTTTTGTTTCAATGAGACTTTCCCATAGGACAGGAGTAAGAAGAGGGAGAGGGGGCAGTGAATCTTTTGAATGTATTCAGTGGCATAATTAATATCCAAATATGGTCCAGAGCATTATGATGTACAGATCTGTTTTCATTTTCTGTTGTTTAGGTACCTGAGGTTCTTGATGTCATTAGGAATAAAGTTAATATCATCATGGGCAACATACAAATACTAGAGATCTTTTAATAAAATCAAGCTATGAAGAAATAAGATAGAAAGAAGATTTAGAAATTAAAATTAGAAATGACAGAGAGTCATGGAGTCAGAAAAATATAGGCTGAAGGGGACCTCTGGAATTCATCTAGTCCTGCTCTGCTCACTTTCAAAGGAGTGAAAGTTTTCAAAAGAGAGGTCTGACTGCTAGTAGTACCTTAATTTAAGTCACTTATCTGACATTTTGTGGTCTTATATAAGTGGCTGCATACACATGATGAGTCAGAAAAGTAGGGAGGGTGAGGATCACATTTTTTAAAAGTTTGGGAAAATACTGGATTATTTCTTTAGGTCAAGAGTTCTGTGCTCCTGAGGGAGATAGCTGAATGTCTAAACAGGTGCTGCTCTGAGTAGGGTTTGGACAGAACCCCCTTCCAGCCTGCATCTACGACTCTGTTGTCCAAAGGCAGTCTTTGCCTAGGCAAAAGCTTTATATCTAAGTCTATAACTAAACGGTAAAGTTTCAGCTTTACATCCCTTCAGTGAAGTTATGGAAAACAAGCAGCACATACCTGTATAGGAAAGAAGAGTAAGTTACTGAATGACAGATTAAGGCAGGCAAAGGTAACCATTAAAAGGGTTGAGTCTGGAAGGTGAAACAAAAAGTAGGCCCAAAGGGGACATATAAATCGAATCAGCTTCATAAAATAACACTCTCCCATGTTGTTCAACTGTGCTAGATTTCCCTCTGTAACCTTCCTAAGGCATACTGGATATATTCACTCAAGAAGCCTGTCAGGTTCTGGACTATACTCATCCTCTAGAGAGGATCCAAACCATTCAAACATGCAATCCAAAACATCTCCAGAACCCTTCTGCAGCTTGTTGCTCTTTTATCAAATTCTTTCTTTCATTTCTAACCTAGGAAGTTTTATACAAACTCTGATAGGAGAACACCAATTCTGCAGTCTTCTTGTTATTGTTACATACACTGTCTCAAACTACATAGATCCTGAGATAATATTTATCTATTGCCTTATATAATTTCAAACACACTTTAATATACATAATCTGCCGTCCAGTTCCACATAAACCAGAACTTAATCATTTTCACAATAGATACATAATAAATGTGTCTATGCAATGTACACTACCTATTAACCCCTGTAGTATTATCAAATATGAATCTAAGGGTTCCAATAACCTAAGGGTTATAATAAATACGTGGGTGAGTGTAGGTAATGAAGATTACTATAATGAAAGAGAAGTTATATACTGCATTGGAGTTCAGAATTTTCTTAGATCCCTGGCATTTGCTTTGCAAGGAAAACGATGCTTCAGTGCTGAAGATTTCCCAGGGTAGTAACAGATAGTAACGGATAACTGTAGTCAGAGTAAGAAAGCATTGTCTGTATTTTGTTAAAATTAAATACCCAAATGAAAATCCTTTTTTGTGTAGACAAAAATCTACAACGTGATTGTAAAGATGAAAAACATTTCCAGCAAAAATGAAAATCCAATTCAGACATTCTCACAGGTAGCTGCGAAACATTCAAGACATGTAATATGAACAAGACAGTCTGAGGAAAAACTGATGTCTAGGTCCCTAGTGGAAGCATTGTGTTGCTTCTTGTAGCAGAAAATTGCTTTTAGCCTTCAGGGTATATTCTTTAAAGATGCATTGCTCATGCTGCTGTGTTCAAGAGTCTATGGCAGATTTATTTAAAGTGTCTTTTGGAATTGTAACCTCATTGACAGAAAAGTAATCTTGTGTTTCTTACCCAACCACTGCATGAAAACAAAATGCTTAGAATGATTTAAAACTAAATATTAGTGATTTAAAACTTAGTATTAGAATAGCTGTGGGGATAATTGATTTGCATGGGTTTTTTTCTGTTACCCTTACATTAAATTTTCCATTGTTTCTTTCTTCTTTCTTTTGTCTCAGCCTCTTTTGTCATTTCCTCTGTAGCTTTAATTTTCATGGCACTAGCCCAGCACTGCACCTATTGTGAAACTGTAATTCAACCCAAGTTATGTCAGCACCATTCAAAGTAGCTGGTCTGGCATTTTGCCTCCTGAGTAGACAGGAAGGCTTGCAACTATGCCTGGCAAATACCAACATCCAGGATTGTTATTCTTATGGACTAGATCTGGGAGGTATCTATCATCATTCTGCTCTGTTGGGAAACTTGCTTTGGAGGGAATCAAACCTCTCATTAATTCACGTAAACCTGTAGTGTTGTGCTGCAAATGTATCTGCCCATGGAAATTATCTTGGCTAAGGAGATAGGCTTATCATATTGGGAGCATATAAGGCAAGAACAAATGTGGTCAAACAGGCTGTGCACTGCCAGGCTCCAGCTGGGTCTGAAGAAGTGGTCCTTTGAGTTGGATTTGCACTTGACCACGGCAAATCTGATGAACAGTCTGGGTTGTATCTTTACGCTGGATTTTGAAGGGACTACATGCTCATTGCTGAGGGAAGTGTCTCTTTGCCTGACTAACCCTTGAGCACTGCCAGACCCTTCTTTTCCATTTTCGTCATTGGTACTCTTTACTGCTCTAGTTGGATATTTGTCCAAAAAGCCTTCCTGCTGAAGACAAGAGAAAAAAAGACATTTATAATGAGGGATCCTCTGGCATCCTTTGTGATGAAAAGATCATGTGACAAATTCTCCATGCCCTATATGCATTTTTCTTGTTCAGAGAAAATGTACCAACAATTAAGACCAAGCATCTCAGTGTTGCCAATCACAGAATATGTTAGTCTTTTTTTTCAACACAAGTGCAGTTCTCCTCCACTGTTCTGAATGATGTGTTGAATCCAGTAGAAGAGTTGTCTCAGCAGGACAGAAAGGACAGGTTTCCAGAGGCACCTTGTGAGTTTAATGAAGAATGAATGAGCAGTGTTTGTTCTCCTGTGTGTGAAGTACAGCCACTTGTTTCACTGACAAGTCCCTGTTTAGAGATCCTGAATCCATTTGCAAGGTGCCATGTGCCAATGCAATGAGATCTTTCACCTGAGAAGCAGATGGGGTTCCTTTGGTGAGTGTTCCATGTATCACCTAAACCTCATCTTACAGTGTTCCATGTGTCACCTAATCCTACTGAATGGGAAAGGCAAATCAGGCAAATACCATATGAAAAAAAGCACCATGGAAGGGACATGTTTAAAGTGTGATGGAAAAAGTGAGGTCAGTCGTGGTCAAGGAACAGGACATTGTGAAATGAACAAGGGAATAATCTTCTAGAAATTGTCTCAACAGTGACTGTAGGATGGGACACTTCACAGAACTTCAGTCACAGGCAGCTTCACGGAATTTCTTGTGCTTTTTATAGGTGTTGTTTGCGTGACTGTGGTCACGAGGTGGATGATGCCTTAAGTAGTCAGACATGCTTTAAGCCTGTGAAGAACTGATGAAGCTGGTTGAGACAAACTTGAGCTGAGCCCCTTGCTTACCTAGAGCCTGGCTCAAGCAAGGGCTGACAATGAAACAATGCCTGGAGTGACCTCTGACAGAGGTCACACAGCCTTTACAGCTGCCTCAGCAGGTGGAGGATGATTGGAGTGTTCTTTCTACCTCTAGTGGCAACTGTAAATTCTGACTGGAAGTAACAAACACTCTCATTAAGCCCTATTTGCATATAGACTTTTGCTCCCCTAAGAAGAATGCTAATGAAAAGTGAAAATGGCTTACATTTATGACCGCAGTCACCAAAACCCCACCTATATATAAAATGTGATTCTTTCACCTCATTGGGAAGGGCCAAAAGTTATAGTATAGGCAAGGGGAGTTCCAGGACCAGAAAAAAAAAAAAAGAAAAAAAAAAAAAAGATGGGGGGCGGGGAGAAAAACCTCTGCCTGCTTTGGATTGGTCAAGGCTGTGTGTCTCCTCTGCCCCTGAAGGGATGCTCAGGTGAGCTTTGCACCTTCAACTACACTGGAGTGGATATATTATATAGATATAATATATATAAGTCACTGATAGATCTGTTACTGTACCTTCAGCAACATCCACTAACACTCTGTGGTTCGTGCATTTATCACTGACAATTCTGAACCTGCTTTCCTGTTGCTCCAATAAACTGCACTGGCTTTGAACCTGGATTGTACAAGTTCTTACTGAATTTGAGGAGGCTGATAGTGCCAAATTGGCTATAATCAGAAATTAAACCCAGCCACACCTAGTTCCTCTAATCTCTGAGGACCAGCTGGAGTGCAAGGGGCTTCATTTCTGCCAAATTTCTGTATTCTTAATGCAACAGCTGGCACTGAGCCCTAGAGTCCCACACCACTGGGGGGGTTGACCCTGGCTGGATGCCAGGTACCCACCAAAGCCACTCTGTCATTCCCCTCAGCTGGGCAGGGGGGAGAAAATGTAACAAAAGGCTTGTGGGTCAAGGTAAGGACAGGGAGACATAGCTCATCAGTGACCATCACGGGCAAAACTTGACTTGGGGAAATGAACTGAGTTTATTACCAATTGAACCACGGCAGAGTAACAAGAAAAAACTCAAAATCTTAAATCATCTTCTCTCCATCCCTCCCTTCTTCCTGGGCTTAACTTCACTCCTGATTTTTCTACCTCCCTCCCCTCAGTGGTGCAGGAGGACAGGGAATGGGAGCTGTGGTCAGGAGCTACCGCAATTACTGAAGGGCTTGGCCTTGGCCAGCAGTGGGTCCATCCTGGAGCTGGCTGGCATTGGATCTGTCAGACATGGGGGAAGCTTCTGGCAGCTTCTCATGGAAGACAGCCCTTTAGCCCCCCTCACTACCAAAACTGTGCCATGGAAACCAAATAAAAACACTAAGTCAAAGGTTCATTTCATACACCTCACACTGGAACTGGGCTCCGGGCTTTGCCACCAGGGCTATCTCCAAAGACCTGATTTTAGAGGACCATTGGGTCCTGAGCTACTCCCTGGTTTCTGAACAGCACTGCAGACAGCAGTCATTTAGTTGTGAACATTTTTATCAGCAAAGAAATACTTAGTAAATTATCCTTCACTCAGTGTCTTTAGCTCCACAATGTTGATGCTCTGTTCCCTTGACAAGGGAGGGTCACTTCTTGGGACCTGCTGAGGGAGAAGTCACTCTTTATATCTCTCTGCTGCAGCTTAGCTCTCAAAGAAAGCTGAGACCATTGGCTTACCTCCCTGACTTTCCTGCCCTCAGCCACAGTGTCTGATGGCTTCCAGCTCTCAGGTGGGCGCAGTCCACCCTTCATAACATTTCTGCTGCCTTTTTAATCAACAACCTCATTTTGTTACAGCCCCACTTTCTACGCTCCCCTGTGAGGGAAAAGATAGTGACAACACAAAATATTGTCTTTTTTCCAGCCCAGGGCTTCTGCTCTTCAGTCTCAGTTTCACACTTCATGAAGCACAAAACAATTCCATCCACCAAGATGATGGAAGTAGCATTGCTGAAGAGTTGCTTGCTGATCAATGGGCATGCTGCTGTATAAATATCTTTCAAGTGTGATAGTTCCATGTGGAGAAATAATCCTTGAACAAACTTTACTGTGAGCTCTTAGATTCCTGCCATGTTTACTATATAAATACAAAATCTCTAAATAGCATTCATCAGTAATATGTACTACTAGAATGAGAGCCAGCACAGCAGAACTTTGGATAAAAAGTTTTTCTATCATTTTTAAAATGGCTTAAATCATTGAATCACAGCTCTGGTAGTGAGCCAGAAATATTTATATCTGTTTGGGCAGCACCAGACTGGAACTGCATTGTACCTAAACAGATTTTGCCAGACTTTCAAAATAATATTCAGCAGGGCTTAATAATATCAAGGGATATTATATTATCTGACTTTTCAACCTTACTTCTTTAACTGAGTTTTCTTTACTATTTTTCATACTGTTAGAAAGGTATTACTTTTACTATATTACTGTGCTCTTTTTAATTTAATATTACATAATGAGGATAAGTACAGTATGACAGTATTCTAACAAAATGAATATTCAAATTACTTACCATTTCTCTCAAACATCATAAAAACCTTTTTGATGTATTTTCTTTCTCTTTGCCTGCTTCATTGTCTATGTGAAGATTGACGAGTTTTAGCTATTTAGATACTCCTACAGAATTACAGAAGCTGGATGGAAAAAACCCTCAAACTTGATTTGTCATAGGGACAGCATTGTTTTTCCATGCTACAACTTTATTCTACTGTGCTGATCTGTAAAAAAATCCATTGTAAAATTTCTGCATTCTATTTTTTTTTTACAGTGGCTCCTGGGGCCTGAGGTTGTTGACAGAAGTCAGTGAACCTGCACAGATGCCAGGGTTCTTCTCTACAGATCTGTTTTCAGGAGTGGTGCCTAGTTTCCATCTCATTTATATATTACTTTGGGTAAAAATGTTATAATTAGAGATCATGTTATTGTTTTTCACATTTATTTTTAAAGTTAGTCCTTAAATATTTAATCAAAAGCTTTATATATTTATATATACTGGAAAGAGCTTTTAATTCACATATATAAGAAGCACACAAAATGTCTGGTTATTCCTAAAGCATACTGCACAGCAAGTTCTTTCTTTTAATTAGAAATCCCTAATGCCTGTAAAATAATATAAGCCAAGATATTTCTTTTCACAGGATTGTATATTCTGAGAAGAGCATGACCATCCCCCAAAATGTCATTTTTTTCCATTTTATCTGAATCCAAGCTGTATCTCACTTCCCCTATGGTCTGACTCTATGTGGTCCAATGTTATTTTTCTTGACACCAGCAGTTTTTCATGCTATGTCTCATATTTTCTGATGAGCTAAGGGGAATGCTTCTATTATCCAGTGAGCAGCATTCAAATCTGATAGGTGGAAGGCTCAGCTTCCAGGACCTGCCAAGAGAACTCTTCCCCAGTTTACATGAAGAGCCTCCCAAAGAGATGCAGGTCATATGGGCCATACTGCAGTCTCATTCACACAGCTTTGCACTAGCAGGTGAGCTGCCAATCTATCTTCTTCTGTGTTAATTTTAGAGAGCACATGGCATTTGTAGCTATGCACCACAGAAACTGTCCCTGCAGTTTACCTTTGTCAACATTCTCCCTTGGTGTAGACAGTTTAGACAGCAGTTTAGGAGGCAGAGGTCTATGGAGTAGTTTTGGCTGCTCAACCATTTCCTGCTTAGACTTTGCTCCTGACAGATAAATGAAGATATTTCAAAAATCAGAACAAATCTCACAACACAAAACAAAAGAAATAATCACCTCTAGTTTAAGGTGCTGAGCTATGAATATCTGCTTAGATAAAGCAGGTGAAAAAAATGAGAAGTGGCCAAAAAGGGCATTTGTTCTCCTAGTGACAGATTTAACAGATTTTCTACTTATCATTAGTGTTTCAGGAAATAAATCAGTGACACTAATTAAAAAAAAACAAACCCAAACCTGTTCTATTAACTCCAAGTGCTTGCATTAAGGAATGTTATTCAGCACTTAGGGATCCTGTGCAGGGCCAAGAGTTGGACTTTGGTGATCCATGCGTGTCCCTTCCAACTTAGGATATTCTATAATTCTATGATTTATAATTCTATAGTTCTATGACCTCTGTCAAAAAAGGTGAGGCAATTAGAGTTTTTAATCTCTGAGCCAAAGGAGGAACAGTAAAATAGAGAAATGCCCCATGCCAGCCATTGCGAAAGCTCCCAGAAACGGTTTTCTGCTGGATAAACAGATTTTATAAGAGCAACTATTAACCTTGGGAAAAGGCCGAATCTGCCAGTAGTAATTTTATGCTTCTTCCTAGTTTCCTATGAGTTTATGAATGCATACAATGACACTAATTTCAATCAAAGAATCTCTGATTTGGTTTCAGAAATCCTCTTATTAGTAGACAATTTTAGAAAATCTCTGAGTCACTGTAATTTTCAAGATTATCTATATCCTAAATTGCAGAATGTGTTGGTTATATTTTTTTTTCCTGAAGTGCTGAAAACATCTTAGGCATCGTACAGTATGAAGACTCAGTCCTAAAGAACTGGAAATCAGAAGGAAAACACAGAAGAGAGAGCACTGATGAAGGTGACTTTGAAGAGAAACCGAAAGTGCCATCAGGAAGCTAATGGCTTACAGAAAGATTTACAAAGATTAAGAAAACTGTCACATATACCTAGAAGCAAGGACACCTCTAGGCAAATTTTTTTTCCCAGTAATTTGATTTGAAAATAGATAAACTTTAGACTTCAGTGCAATTTGCATGTGGACAAGATGAATTTAAATAAAATGCAGCATTATATAAAACTGTGATGGAAAGAAAAACAAATACTGTGATGAAAAGAAAAAAGACAGTCCCAAAGTGAATAATGAGTTCAGACTTGACACTTAGCTATTGGGCTTGAATGGCATTTAAACAAGGAGCTGGAGAAAGGAAGAAATGGGGGAAGTTTAAAAAGGAAGCCTGGAGATAATTATAGCCCTGCTGAGTTTGAATAAATGGACAAACATTGCAACAAGATGAGGTACAGTGACACAAAAATGATTCCTGACGTTAACCAGAGGCTGGGGACAGTACCCTTGCAACAGACTGGAGGCACAGGAGGAAGAATATACAATATTAAAAAGCAAAACTCAAACCAACCAACACCAAACAACCCAATAACAACAATAACTCTCCTCCCTCCCCCAGTGCAAGACCTCTTAGAGAGCCAGAGAAGTTGAATTTGAGGAACAGGAACAAAACACTCTATAATTATGTTTGTACTTGATACAGCTTAGCATTAGTCTTTTCCTCTTCAGGATAACATTTCTGGCACCTGCCACATGGATATTGCACAAGGAGTAATTCAGCTTGGAAGATAGCTCAGGAGATCTCCAGTCCAGGCTTCTGCTCACAGCAGGATGGAACTATAAGCTCTGAGCAGATTACTCAGACCTGTACGCAAGGATGGAGACCCCACAACCTTCTGGGGGCAACCTCTGGCCCTCCTTCCAACACTGATAAAAACCAAGACACAGAGTGCACACCCAGCTAGGGCACACATCTAAAGATCAGTGAGCTTGTTTTCCCTCATTTATAGGTAACCTCTGTTGAAACTGGCTGACAGCTCAAGGATGGTGAGAAATGGTTGCAGAATTGGTTAAGTTATCAATGCCCTGAGGAGCACTGCCTGAAAATTTCCAGGAGAAAGAACAGATTGGAAAAGAAATGAGGGCTTAGGATGGAAGGGGAGTGGAAGAATTTCTGAAGTGAATGTACACAGCACAGCTCAGAGACAGTGAAGGAGATGAAAACACAAGAGGAAACCTGAAGTTACAGAGGTTGACGACAAAAAGCCAGGAGACTCAGTGCGGGGAGTGGAGGAAATGCAACATAGACAAGAAACACTAGTGCTTCTGGCAGGGAAGAAAAGTAGAGGTGTTCAAGCTACTGGAGATTGAAAGGATAAAAGCACGTCAGAGGGAGAGGGAGCATGATTTTCTCATGAGATAAAACTGACCATTATATTTGGTGAGATTTTAAGTAAAAATCAAAATGAAATCAGAAGAGAATCACAGAATATTCTGAGTTGGAAGGGGCCCATACAGGGATTGAACCCACGGCCATGGTGCCACACAAACACGTCTGTAGTTACTGCTGTAGGTGCAATTCAGCTCAAGGCCCCAGGCAGCTGAGCCACCAAGACTCATCAGTGCTGCAGAAGGGAGAACAGAAAACTGGTAATAGGGAAACTGAGCGTGGTGAAGGATGCAGGAGCAAAGGAAGGATGTGCCTGTCATGAACCCTGCCAGGTTGCTCCTTACTCTGGGAGAAGAGCAAAGTCAGGGTCTGAAGGAGGGGGAAAAACAATTCCCAACAAACATATGTGGATCAAGAAAAACCTGGATACAGCTGTACTCTAATCATGCACAAGCACCAGGAACTTTCTGCTGCACAGTATCAAAACCGGGTTATCACTGATGAGGAGAAAGCACCTGTTCTGTGTGTCAGCTTAGAGCAGAACCCCTTACAGAGGTACCCTTCAGCAGCGTATTTCACCGAGCAATGCAGTGACTGCCCAGTGCCACACACCAGGCTGGCCCTGGGGACGATCCCCGTACAGGGGCGTGTCCGGGGCGTGTCCGCAGGGGCTGGGCGGGGCACGGGCGGCGGCGCCGGTGGGAGCGGGCGGAGGGGCTGCGGCTGCGGGAGCGCGCCCGCCCCCCGGCCCGGCATCGCCTGTTGCTGCGCCGCTCCTCGCTGGTAACTATCCTCTGTAATTGTGGTTGTGGATGGAGGAGGTGGTGATGGTGGTCCTTATTTTTATTATTTTTATTGTTATTATTGCTATTATTATTATTATTTCCCCCTCGGTGCTCACGAAGAAAAGATTAAAGTTGCTATGAAGCGGACTCCTCCGGGAGCAGTTACCGCTCTCTCGGGG
>VXBC01012147.1:354799-425320 GCA_013399945.1 Ploceus nigricollis
ACAGCAGTGCCGCTGACTGTGCTGGATGGGGTAGCAGGTGTAAAGCTGGTGCGTCTTCGTGCGAACCAGGTCGAGCTGAACCAAACCTTTTCAAATTAATCTCGGCCATATAATTACTTTGAGAAATAGGCCCGGCACCGCAGTCCTGATTCAAGCAAGTCCCATTTGATACAGCGTGACAGAAATTTTAGCTGTGTACTAAGTCTTTTGAGAGTGACTGACAAATATGGGATAGGGCAAAGAAAGAGACAGGAGAGGGCAGGGGTGAGGGTGGGCTACTGAAGTGGAGGCAGTTTTAGCATCTCTGATAACTGAAAATGTTCTCTTGAGGCTGCATTTAGGGACTGCTGAGTAGTCTGCATCTGTGTTCTGTGAACACTGACCACCCACCATAGTTTTCTCTGTCAAAGAATGCTTGGCTCATACATTTAATCTTAGTATTTATTTTTTAAATTCACTTTTGTCCACAGGGTCCCACTAAAGACAACTCCTTTATAGCTGTAATAGTTTTGAAAATTTCTGAAGGGCACTTCCTGTGCCTCACTATGGAGATGAAGAAGCTGGTTTGCATGTTGCAGATGACTCTGCTGTTTGTCTCCTGCCTGCAAGGTTAGCGTTTCCCTACCAGGCTGGCAGCAATCAATTTCCCTCTTTCCTCTGCTTCTCTCCTTCCTTTGCACGTATTCCACTGCATAAAGTGAGTGGAATAGGCTGAGGGGAAAATTTGGATGTCTTTCCTCCAAAGAAGCTGCGTAAATGAAATTAAAGGCATGGCTGCAACATGCGTAATAGGTACTAGAGAGGGATTATTTAATACACCGAAGCATTTACATTTTTCTTTATGTAATCATCATTCAAGGATCAATACAGTGCCCGAGTGATTTATTTCATCATTGGCTTTTGTGCTTAGCGGTGCGAGGTTGAAAGGAAAACGTCACCACAAACAAATACAGCACATTATCTGCGTGCCATGTGGAATCACGGGCTCTCCCCTGCTGGGCTGTGAGCTCTCTTGGGCAGGAGTAGCAATGCTTGTGTCTGCACCATGGAGCTGCCCTCCTCTGTGTGGTGCTTGGGGCTGGGGTGACACCTCACGTGCCACCCTGGCACCCATGTCTCTGGGAGGTGGAACAGGGGCGTTCATGTTTGCCTTTGGATTTGGAGTTAGGGTACAGCTGGGCTGAGCATCCAAACCTGGGAGCCCAGGCACACTCCTGAGTGTGCAGGCCAGACGTGGGTGCATGCACTGAAGATGACAGCCCCAGGAAGGCTAGGAGGATACCCAAAGGGTACAGAATTCTCCTACTGAAACATTTTGCATGTGTTCCTGCCACTGACAGTGAAATACTGGGTTGCAGACTTCCTCTGGAGGTAAATGTAGAATCGAATACAGGAATGTGACTTAGGCTTCCTTTCCTGAGGAACTTTTACATCCTGTATTTTACAAGGAGGATAAAATTTTGCTCTTGTACAGATTTCTGGCCAAACATTTCCAGGCTGCTGTGGGATTGGATTTTTTCTCCTTTCAGATGAGAGGAATAAGATGGCCTTTGTGTCTGCAGGATCAAAGCCTGTCTTTTTTTGTTCCAGCATAAAAGATAATTACAAGAGCTGCGCTTAAACCACCATCTCACTCAAAGGCTTGTGTGAGTTTTCCCTGGTGGGAAAGGAGCCCTCTTCCACTTTGTCTTCCAGAACCTTCCCACAGTGATGGCGGGGGCCATGATAGCAGGTGGATGATGGCACTGCCATCTCAGCAGGAGTCTGGTGTGACAAGACACACGAGAGGGTCTGTGGCCTGGTCCCCAGCAGTCTCTGTCATTGATCTCCACTGGAGATCTGTCTTGGGTGACTGGTGGGATGCTGCTGCTGCCATCAGCTGCTTCCAAAGTGACTCCCTGTATTCCTCTAAGAATTGTTAGGATGTAGTAACTGTGAATGAGAAGATCACCAATAGCAGCCATCCAGCAACGGAGTGTGTGGTACACTTTATTCTTTCTCCCTCACAGCCCATCACCATCTCCATAATGGACCTGCAATTCCTGAATTTTCCCATGTGCAACACACACTTCAGGTAGCCCTTGATAAAAAATAAGTCCTCAGAAAACACTTGCCCTCTGATCATCCATTCAAATGCAGAGAAAGAAGCAGTGACAAGGGAACACATGCTTGGAGATCAAAGGGAGAAACTCAGAGCAGAACATCTTTTGTTTCTCCACAGGCACATGTGTAACCTGTACTACTGCTAAATAATCAGATTTATTTATTTATTTATTTATTTTATCGATAACCAGCAGGTTTTTCTCAGGAAAATACAATCATTCATCCAAAACTCTAGTCTCTTCCTTGCTATTAGAGAATCCACGTTTCAGTTTTGAGGGATGGATGAAATAAGTACCAATTGTAACAGTGTGTGTTACCAAAATGGAATGAATTTCACCCAGAAGCTAGGACCATGCTGCTAGTCTTCCTGCTGACCTTTAGCGTTGGCAACACAGAGAGCGCTTGACTGGAAGATTCACAAATAGGTAACAGTGTTACAAGGTGGACTCAACGGATGGATTTCTAAATTGATCGTGGACTCTGCAAAGAAAACATACTTCTTTTCTCTCAGTATTTTGCTTTTATCAGGCTTTCCCTGTGCTGCCTGTAGGCAGAGCCCCTGACCCAGCCAAGAGCCCTGATGCTGGTCCCACTGCATGTAGGCTTTACAGTCTGAGTGGAATGGGGACTGGTCCTGATGTACACATCTGCAGCCTGTAGGCTTCCTCTTTTCTTTTCTCCCTTACCTTGTAACCTGGTGACTCTGAGTGTTTGCAGTGCATTAATTTCCTTCTCACTTACAAGAAGACCTCTAGTCTATTTATTTCTTATGGGAAGAAAGCAGCCCACTTAATCAGCATTTTAAATAAACCTCAATTTGTATTTTATTCTGTTTTAGTCATATTTAATCTGTTTCTATTGTGAACATCCTTATACTTGTTTTTCCTCTAGGGTTTTAATCTGAATCAATATTTAACGTATTTGCCTAGTTTAAAATGGATGTGTCTTTGTTGGTTTTCATTATTGACCCTTCAATATTTACTCTTCCTTTCCTGTTGTGACATTTTAGCACTAGTAGTCCTTTATTAGATTGTGACTGTATGCCCTTGACTGCTGCTGTTTCAGGAAACCACTGAGGTTGTTTGCAGAGCTTTTTCTTTAAAGAAAGTCTCAGAAGAAGGTCAACACATCTCATTTTGCTCTTGCAAGCCCTTTCCTGCAGAAAGTAGATCGTTTTAACTGAGAACACTCATAGGAATGAGCTAAGTAAGCATGCATTTACATCAGAAAAGTTCCCTTCCTCATAGCATTGAATTTTAATGTGACCCACTGAGTATGAGGTTTGGGTAGATGAACTCCAAAGTTTCCATCCCTCCTACATGCACACAGTCTTTTCTTCTCAGCATATTTAAACTGTGTACCACATGATGGAAAAGCATGGTTAAAACTCAAGTGTCAAAATATTTGGGGAGAATTATGTGGCAGCACATTTAACATTTACATCACATTTTAATCAGCAAGTCCAAAAGCTTTTGGAAAAGGAGGTCAGCGTCGTTCTGGAATTGATTTTCCCAAAGATAAAGCACTATAAATGCAGTGGTAAAAATATTTGTTTCCAAACCTGAGTACTTTACAAAATGTGTTTGTTCCTCTAGACAGAAATAGCCATATTTCTTATAATAGTGGAATTTCTTTCCTCATTGTAGTTCCTGTCACCATGCTGTTATGTTGCCTAACCTTGAAATGAAAGCAGTTTTGTTAACTTTTTACAAATGCTCGTTGCCATGTTGGGATTGAATTGCCTATCCCTCTCAGGGCAGATAAAAAACCCCAAAAAGTTTCATTTTCTTGTGTGTACTAGTAAAAGGGAGCTAGTGTGCTGGGTAACACAGGAATTGAGCGGGAAAAAAAATCTGAAAAAGAAGCCAGTTACTGCCTTTTTTTTTTTTGTTGTTTGAATAGTTTTATATGGTCATCATTTTAGGCAACAAGGAAACAAAACCCAGTGTCTGCTCTTAAGCAGAAGTTTCAAGTTGAGTCACTGAAAACATACCTTAAAATAGTATCTTTAGAAGCAACTTCTGTGTTCCATGATTATGTGAAGAAACATGAGAACATTCTCTGATTTTTTTTATAGAAAAGGTCCTGAATGATTGACTATAGGAAGTTGTCAATGTAACTTTTCTTTTGCTTATTGGAAGAACTCCAAAGATGAGACTTCAATGTATATCACAAATTCTTTTTTGCATTTACAGAAAACTGAACAATTTATGTGATAAGTCAAAGTCTCTTAATAAACTAAACATCTTTTACCCAACTTTTAAATTCAGAAGCATCTGTATTAAGCATCAGCAAATTCTTCTAGCGTTTCCACCCTGTTGTTTTCTATACAGTCCTTGTTTGCATGACCTTCTATAAAGGGATGATTTTTTCTCTCCTTCCCCTCCCCATACATGTGCTGTCTTTTTGTACAGGTGGTTGTCATGAGTTCACTCTTTCATTTCTTCACCTGTGTATCCAGGTCAGAGTTTTCAAAGGAAAACTTAGATTTCAGATTACCTGGCTTAAGACATCCAGGCATTCTAGAATCTCAGTTCAGCCAGGGTTAGAGAAAACAGCAAAGGAACACAGCATAAGTGGAAATAGCTTGGATTACATTTTGCAGCCACAGTGAGGCCATTTGCATGTTAGTGACTTGGTCAGCTTGGCTCTAATGAGCAAAGTCAGAACTGTGATTAACACAGGAAGTGTGAGCAGGGACACACAATGAGCAGCAACATCAGTTCAATTTTTTTTGCCTTTGAATTAAAATGACGTTGTTTATGTGTTCTTAAAAAAAAACCCCTAGTTTCCCCTAACAGCTCTTATCTTGGCCCCAGCTCATCAGGAGGAGTCCTCACTGACTGCTCTGTTGTAAGTCTAGGCAGAATAACTCCTGGCTCCTCTTGCCAAAAAGAGCAAAAATCCCAGGAAAGTATCCCACTCACCAGGTACCCAAAGCCAAATGTCTTGTCCAGGTGTCTGGTGGGGTTGTCCCTCCAAAGAAGCCATCTCTGACTGTGGGAACAGGCTCCCCTGTACCTGTGAGGGGGTCGGAGGGATACCTGAGGTGCCATCACTTGATAATCCTGGGGGTATCTGCTGCCTAGGAAGTGTTGCAGTAATAACATGGAATCACATGGACAGATGATGCCAGGGGGAAATGAGGCAGAAAAAGAACCACCATGGTGCTCCATTCCAGATGAGGAGAAGGTGATGCCCACTGAAGGTCTCCCATGCTCATGAAAGAATGTGTCTCAGAACCATCATCAACCTTTAAAAAGCTTTTATTTAAAAAGAAACTGTCTTTGAATGTGTGGAAGCCTGGGGTTTGGGGAGTATTGAGGTGTCAGTATGCACAGGGCATTTGGGACAAATAATTTAAAAATTCCTGCAAGAGAAAAATGCTATTTTGCACAGTTTGCTTCTTGATAATGGTAAGTGCTTTACACAATGAGGCGGCTATCGGTTTCTTTATTCTTATATTGCAAACACAGTTCTTATATTGTCTGTTTGCCTCAGAGAGATTGCTAGGTCATAAAAGAGATACCAAAGGAGAGATACTTCCCAGAAAAGGAGGAAGAGATTTATAGTCAATTAGAGAGAAAATGTCCTCTTACCAGAGATCCTTTAGACCTACCTTCAGTCTCCTGTAAGTTACAGGATAGATGACACTTTTTACTTCTGGTTTCTACTATCAGAAGGAATAAAAATTTTATTAATATGAATCACATTTTTTAAAACAAATAGCGTCCTTCTCCTTCCTTCTTTTCATTTTGGGCATTCATTCAGTTACAAAGACAGTGCAGTCTTAATATTGTGATATACCAATGAGCCCCAGTAATTTTGTGTGAATGCTATACACTTAGATGAGAAATCAATTTTTCAAGCAAATTCAAAAGCAGCCCTTCGATGAAGGCTGTCATTTTACACTGGTTGTCAGACAACCCTTGCTTGCTGCAAAGTTGTGAGCGCCCAAGTATTTGCCTGTGTATGCAGTTCTTACCTAAATCCCAATGTCCAGGCTTTTTCAACATCCCCTTTCAGAATTATGTGCCCACGATAAACAAGCAGAAGGTCAGAAGAGGAACAACCAACCAATAGTTAGAGTTAGGCCTCTATTTCAAACAGTGAAAGGTCTCTTTTGGACAAATGTTTTAGAAATATGTCTCTCTCTCCTTTTTTTTTTTTTTATTTTTTATTATTTTTTTGAATGGGAGAAGTAGAATAGATAAGTTTGCAGCAGCTCAGTTGAGCTAGCTTCTTTAAGCAAACTCAGATTTTTCTCCGAATCTCAGAATTTCTGCACTACTGTGCCTTCATTGTCTACATGCACACAATTAAGTGGGTCTTTGCAACCAATGGTAACCAGAAATCCTAGTAGCTGACCACCATGTATCTGCCATGTATTTATCCTCTTATCCTTCCTCTCAGAGACGTTCTTGTGGTGGGATGTGCGGGCTCTCTTGTGTTGGCCCAGGTGCGTGGAATCTATGCAGTGGCATTGTCCCAGAAATTTTAGACAGGATCATGGAATAGTTTGGGTTGGAATGGACATTTAAACATCATTTAGTTCCAACCTCCCTGCCATGGGCAGGGACACCTTCCACTAGACCAGGTTGCTCAAAGCCCCATCCAAACTGGCCCTGAAAACTTGCAGGGATGGGGCATCCACAGCTTCTCTGGGCACCTTGTGCCAGGGCCACACCGCCCTCACAGTAATTAATCTCTTCCTAATATCTACTCTAAACCCATCCTCTTTCATCTTAAAGCATGCTCTTGTGAAAATTTCTTCCCCAGCTGTCTTGTAAGCCCCTTTAAGTGCTGGGAGGCTGCTAGAGTCTCCCCGGAACCTTCTCTTCTCCAGGCTGAACAACCCCAATTCTTCACAGGAGAAGATCAGCTCTCTGATCTGTGTGGCCCTCCTCTGGATTTGTTCCTGCAGGTTCATGTCCTAATGTAGGGGTCTCAGCTCCAGAGCTGAAGCAGCACAGGTAGGGGTCTCATAACAGTGGAGTAGAAGGGGAGTGTCACCTCCCTTGGTGCTTTTTTTGATGCAAACCACAAGCACACGACCTTTGCTTAAATGCTGACTTATTTTGCAAGGGCAGGTAGGAAGACCTACTGAAAATATGTCCTTTGGTAAAAGCTGGGGTTTGAGAATGCAGGTGTGCTGCAGAATGCACCTGTGTGCTGGGAAGGGAGGCCATGAAGTTTTGATGCAAGGCTGCAGAGCAGCTGGTGCAGGGGATCTCAGTAAATGCACAGTAATTTCTTTCTCTTTCATGAGTCTACACCTCTTGCACTCACTGGAGGAACACACCCTTGGGCATAGGGTAGCTGTAGCATCATGGTTCTCGTGCCTACTGTCCTCACAGTGCTGTGTCCAGAAATTAACTTGGCAAAGGCATCCCTGGGCTTTAAGCAGAGAATGCCCACGGTGCTGGAATCCCACTGGGATACAGAAGTACACTTTGCAATCAAAAACAACAGCTCTTCAGCAATGGAGGAAACAGAGGTTGCAACATACAGCTGAGACTACTGTGGAAATGTAAACAAAAACTAAATATAGTCTTTGCAAAGGCACCTGCAAACCCTCTTGTTTAAATGGGATTTGCAAGCCAGAGTGTGCCCTGTGCAGCTGGGGATGCATTACAGTCAGTGTGCTGCTCAGGAGCGTGGTGGGTCTTACATCTCTGGGGAAGGAGTCAGGAACAGATGGGTGTGTGGGGCATTGTTGCAAGCCATCAGAGCCAGACCCAAGTTTTTCTTCCTCTTCCTGTTGCAATTGCAGGAACAGCTCACGTGCACAGGAGAGAGAGGAACCAGGCAAATTGGTGGGATTTTCTTCAGTGTGAGATCTTTGCCTGGCTCTGCTATAGTTCAGTGTTTCTGTCCAGTGTTTCTGACAGCTAAAATGGATATTTCATTACACAGCTACCCAGTCATGTAATATGTAATGCTGTGAAGAGCTGAAGAACATACCTAGTTAAACCTAAACTTAGATACTTTCCAGAGTAATGCTTAGAAAAGGATTTAGAGTTCCTGTCCTGTCAGAAACTCATTGCTGCTCATGTGAAGCTCATAACTCACCAGGTGGACAAAGACACAGAAACGCCTGAAGGAGGATTAAACAAGAAGAAGCAAGCTTAACCAGCAGGCAGACTGCTCCTGCCACTCTTGACATGGAACCCTCTTTCCCTTGAGCTATTTGATGATTTGTGCTAATCTTTTATCTCAGTTCACCCCTCTTGTGTGCCTGACCTTTAGCCCTGGCTAGCAAAGTGGATTGAAATAAAAACTAAGGATGCTCCTTCCTTTCCCCCCACGCTTTGCAATTCTCTGAATGATAGTGGTCGAGCAAGCCATTCTTCTCTGTCTGTTCTGTCTTGTTTCTCTTACCTGCCTCTCTCTGACGTCTGGCAGAGTGCAAAACCTTTGGGAAATCTATCTTTCTTCTCCTCTGTCTTTCTTCAGTTCCTGGGACCACAGTGCCTGGAGTCTCCAGGATCTTTTGTAGAAATCAGCTATAGGCAAAGAGAAGACAGAAAGATGTGAAGGAAAAGCTGAACACCCAGGAGCATTCTGGAAAAAAGTTCTCAGCTGCATTACACGTTCCTCTATGCCTGATGTTCCAGGGAGAATGGCCAGCACTTTACAGTGGCTGAGGCCATTTTCACCCTCAAGCAGCAATGTCACTCCCTGTACCTGGTCCCAAGTTTTGGGGTGACCTCCTCAGCCAGTCTGTGCATATTGCCCATGGCAGTGTTTGCCAGGTTCTTCAGTGGGAACGTGGCCAGCAGAATGGGACTGGGGCAATCCCAGCCCCAGGCTTCCTGCATGCCCCTGTCTTGTCCTTGGCACAGCTCCAGCTGCCTGGCCAGAGACAGGAATGGTGGCCATGCCTCAGTTGTCTATACAGGCCAGTTGTCCACTTACAGGTCATGACCTACAGGTCACATTGGCCAGTGGTATCATCTGCAGAGATTTCCTTCATCTTCAATGTGTCCAGGGGTCTGAATCTCTGCTGTTTGGGAACAACTGAGCTCAGAGCTGATGGAGTTTGCCATTCATTGCATGAGGCACGGATAAATGTCCAGGAAGAGGCTTAACAGATCTGCCTGAGATCATCTCCAAAGCCATACTGCTCACTCACTCAGCTGTACAATGAGGAATAGAAACTGGGCAGGAAAACCAAGTGGGGATAGTGACACTGTCCCTTTTGGGGTTTTGGTTTAGGAGATGGGTTATGTGCACCTGTTCCCTTCTGCTCAGTGAGTGCCTGGGAAAGTGGACATCACTGATGGCTTGGGGGTGACCTGCAGAGATGCTGTGGTCTGTGCATTTATTTAGTGGGATGCAGAGATGAGGAGGGCCAAACACTTGCTCCTTGTGCCTTGCTTCTTGTGCTGTTCATACAGGGGATTTTGGGCAGCCGTCTGGAACAGTTTGGGTGTTTTCCATGCTTTGTGACAGCAAAGAAGGCAAAGTGAACACTGTGCGTGTCGCTTGGATAGCACAGGGCTTTTCTCCTGGAAGGCCTTGGTTTCTAAATTCCTGACACCACCCATGCCCACACACACGCAAGATAATACAGTTGTGGAGTTTTTGTTTGCTACTGAATTGTTTAACATTTCAGTTTCCCCTGTGCCTCTTGAGCGCTTTGTCAAAAGAGCAATGAATGTTCGTTTCAAGTTTGTCTTTTAGATAACACTCTAGCTAAAATTTTGTTCTCTTTTTCAAGAACAGTCCTTTAGGGGCTCTTTTGAGTCTTCTGACATTTGAAAACACACCTGATGTCTTTGCCTCATTAGTTTTCAGTGTGCATTGGCCACAGCAGCACAGAAAATGGAGCAGCTAAGTGAGGATGCAGAAACAAGGAGCTCCTCTGTCTGTGGATGTGCTCTGCCTGTTCCCTCGTGGTGCAGGCAGCTCCTGGATGATACCCACAGGGAGCAACACAAGCAGCATCTCTGGGATCAAACTCATGCACCTGACACGGGTCTGACACTTCACCGTGGTACTTGCTTTCGAGCAATGGATCTCCCATCTCTCTGTGCTCTCTCAAAAATCTTTCACTGCTAGCAGTGAGTTTGGTCTTCTCTTTTGTGACATGGGATTTCTGTAGGATTTCTAACTTAACAACTATCCCAATATCAAGGGTCTTCCTGACTATATTCTTAGTCAGGTGCTAAATATGTTGTTTGTTAAAACTTGTTCAGGCTGCCTCAAATTTTTGCTCAGTTGTGTTTTGGCCACCGTTACTGTCAAAGCCTGGCTGCTGCTCTAGACAGAGAGACACTTTGATAATAGGAGCAGGTCTTTGGGTGGATACCCTTCAGTTGCCTTCCGGGGATTTTGTATTCACGTCTCTTCCAGCCTTATCTCAGTGGATCTTCCATGAAATAGCAATGCTGACCAGTAGGAGAGGAAGGTGTTTGACTAGGAAGATGAATTTTAAAAGAACAAACCAAAAATCAAGGAAAAGCTTCTTTTTGCTTACTTGAGATAATCAACGCTGATACTAAGAATATAGAGGAATCATAACTGGTTTTGTTTGGTGGCAGCTATAATCAGTGTTTCTCATTGCTAGAGGGGACAGCGTTTCCCCCTTCCAAAGCCTTTTCCTCTTGTACTTTTATGTGTCATGGAAGAGATTAATCCCAAATACAAGCTCTGACTCAGAAGTCTAGTTAATCACTAAGTAAAAACGATACGAGGACTAGATTTGTTCACATTCCTTTACAAAAATAGAGATAACAGGTAAGAGTTTGTTGGATTCAGGGCCTTTGTGAAAAGCCTGACCTCAGATCACAGAATAATAGAATAATAGAATCACAGACTGGAAAAGACCCTTAAGATAACATTAAGTTCAATGGTAAACCAAGCACTGTCAAGTCCACCATTAAACCATGTCCTTGAGTGCTGCATCTACACATCTTTTAAATACCTCCAGGGATGGGGACTCAACCACTTCCCTAGGCAGCCTGTTCCTGCCTAGGGAAGAAATTTTTCCTAATAACAATATCAACCACCCCTGGCACAACTGGAGGCCACTTACTCTTGTCCTGTCGCTTGTTACTTGGGAGAAGAGATTGTCCCCAGCCTGGCTACAGCCTCCTTTCAAACAGTTGTAGACAGATCCCTCCTGTGTTTGATTTCCATATGATGCCTCCACCAGAGAAAACCCTCTTTTTTTTTTTTTTCAAAAAATACAATCTTTTTTTTGTCTTCCTGCAGCTTCAGTAGATGCAGGGCATGTTCCTTCTGGGCAAAAGGCTGACACCCAGCACAGGGCATGGACAACCTAGTGCTGGCTTTCACCCTTCACCTGCAGGAGGATGACAGATCCCCCTGAGGCAGCTCCAGAAACAGGACTGGCTCTGCAAACACAACTCTGGCAAGGCTGGAAACAAAACCCCTTTGGTTTGGTGGTGCAGGAGGAAATTTTTTTTTTTTTAGATGTGCTGTAGAAACCCAGCAAGTTCCTTCTGTATTATGCAAAATTTCCCCTCCTGACAGGGAACTAATAACTGCTTGTAAGTGTTTCTGTGCAGCAGTTCCAGTGCAAAACTTGGGCCCCAGGCTTGAATGTGAGAGGCTGCAAACAAGAAGTGGAGATTCTGATCTGAGCACAGTTACAAATTTTATGAGGAATGCTGGCTTCAAAGCTTGAGAGCAAGCAAGCAGAAACTGCCAGGGTAGGAGTGAGGAAATGACAAGAGGTAGATGGAAAAGCAGGGAAAAAAAAAAGAGAAAATGTGTAAAAGAAAAATGAGATAATAAAGGGAAACATGCCAAAGAAAGAGGAAGATATACAAGAATATAGCTTTTTAAAAAGCTGAGAAGAAAAAGAAGAAAACTAAGGTAAATACAGAGCAGACAGCCTAGGATGTAAAATTTCTCACATTTAGAAACCTATAAAGTCAGAACATAATGATAGAGTGTTCAAGGAGACATATATGCAAGTGAACCCATGTGCACATGACATTTTATTCAGTCCTACAGGTTTTTGTGTGCAAATTTTCATCTGGATCCAAACGACATTGAATTATTGAATTTCTTGGCAAAAAGCTGCCTGCTGTTCAGGAGAGCAGTGTAATTTATAATTGTGTTTTTTTTTCTCCTGCCATGGTTTGCAGCAGAAGACAGGTACTTGAAATTCTGGCAGTGGGTTGGCAGTGCCTGAGTTTGCAGCAGAACAGCTTTGTCTTGGCTGTGACAGCCACCCTGTGCAGGGCAGGGGCCCTGGGAAAGCCCTTTCTTCTACTGTGTCAAAGCTGATGGTGGTTCACTTACCAAAAACTGAGTGAGACTGAGGCTGAAAGTACATGAGAAGGGTGGTTAACCATGAGTCAGCTTCTACCAAATCACATACTCAAAAATCATTACTTTGTGGCTTCACAGTTTTGCAAAAATAACTGGCATAGCAAGTGTAATTAAAAATAAAATATTTTTTTTCTATCTGTTTCTCATGGTTTTTACTCCTGTAAGCCTCTGGCCAGCTGCCCCACCAAAGTCATGTTTTCATGTATTTCCTTCCATCGCAAAGTCAAATTATTTCCTGAAAGAAAACCAGGAAAACTAGGAAAAACATTGAACTGAGTTAGGGTCTAACCAAGACACTGGTTTTCTTTTGTAGGACTACCAAAACAGGGTAGACAGTATTGTTGCAACAGCCTCCATGAATGACACTTCTAGACCCATATCCATCTGGGAATGGGTTTATCAGCTGGAAGAGTCACTGCCAGTCGCTGCTGGAAATGTAGGACTTGCACGCTTTCCTGGGAGAGACTTGGAGGTGTGCCCTTCTCCCACTGCAGCCAGACCTGGGAGCTGACAGTGGCCAGGCTTCTCCAACCTCTTCTTGTCACTCTCTCACCAAGTAAAACCTAAGATTAGCTCATGTACTGTTATTAATATTTCACTACTACTCCCCTTTGCAGCAAATGGATGGTTTTGATCAATAATTCATGGCTGGGCGTAGCCTATTAAATTTGAAGTGGGGTGTACGCTTTCCTGTTATTTATTTATCATTGCTTTTATTTTACAGGGTGTTTTTTCCCCTGCTATTTCGTTTTTCACTTGCTTAAATGCCTCTCCTTCAAAGTTCAGACCGCTTGTAGGAAATTAATCTTGTGCCTTACGACTTTTAAGTAAGACTAAACTCTCTGTGAGGGCCTGAGACTGAGCCACAAGGAAAACTCTCAGACCCAATCAGTCGCTTCAGTGCAGAAGATGTCTTTGAAACAAATGGCTTGGGGAATTTGGTAACAAATCTAACTGCTCAAAGCTCTGCTCAAAGCTCATCCGTGGCCTCAAGAGCTGTCTGCATTTTGTTTCACAGGGATATTTGGCTACTTCTGCTGAGGGAACAACCTGCTCCAAGACCAGAGATCAGGTGTTGCCTGTCCCCTCCTTTGCCAGTGGGGGCTGTTCTACTGGAACCCTCCTGAACACAGGTTTTGGGGAGTGTAAGTCTTCCTGGGCTGGTTGCAGGTTGTATCCCCCAGTTAGAATTGGCCTTCTGCTTTGCTTCATGAAAACAGTCCAGTCATAGCTTATTTAACTTTTGTGGCTCATCTTGATTCACAAATAAGACAGATTCTTATTCAGTAGTGAAACTGAAATAAAGATTTCCTTAGAAGACTCAGACAGGTTACAGAGTATAGGACTTGGAAACTGAAAGCTGCACAAGCATGTGAAATCATAAACCAGGCTCCCAGCCTAGCTTTAACAGGCCATTATCCTCCTGGTCATTCCTGTGCCCAGATCCAGGAGAAAGGGTCAGGTTTGGAGAGCTGCTGACCTGAGAATTACCCTACCAAAGTCATGCTTTTCAGTATGACAGAACTTCTTTCTACATTCCTCTTTCTCCAGCCTTGCCAGTATGCAAGCCTGGGTGTCCCTCCCTCACCAAGCATAAATGTCTTGTTGCTGATGGACACTCGAGGCTGCCATATTTGCTGTGTGGCACAGGCTTCCCTTCATTCACACCTCTGTGCATGTCATGGGCCATCACCCTCCACCCTGCCTGCCTCTCCTCTCCTCTCCGCGCAGCAGCCATGCAGGGTGCCTCTGGGAATGCCCACACCAGAGGCCCACGGGGGTCGGTGAGTCCTGCCATGGACTGAGGTGGTTGAATGGGGGTCGGAGACCAGGTTTCTCAGGGAGGGAGAGCATGGTGGCAGACTCCAGCTGGAAGCAAAGCTCTGGCAGGGATAGACCTGCCCCACTCCTTCCTGCATGAACAGATTTAGACAAAGAATGAGAAGCTGTTGTTGCACCAAGAGGTATTTCATGATATCATGATTCCACCCCCAACAGACCCTAGTATCCATGTTGTGACAGGTTCAATGGGATCACCCAGCTTTGCTTTGCATTCTCAAGGCTTTTTCTGGCATATATAATGCAGGAGGAATACAGTGTAAAAGGTCTGAGTTTCATATGCATCCTGCAAAGCCCCAGTCTGTAATATTCTCTCTCCTGCAGAGATCACAGGTGGCATTTCAGGGTACACTGCTAACACAGACCCAGCAGTGGGTCAAATTACCCACTGGCAACTGAGCACATGCTATCAGAGTAATGACTCCTGCTTCACAAAGACTCATTTACCTTTCAACACCATTGAGGTTCTCAGGGTCCATATTCAGAGGCAGTTCAGTGCCTAAATGGTTACAGTGGTTACAAGAAGTGCCACTGACTTTCACAGGAACAAGGACAGAGTCACACAAAATAAAGGTGCAATTCAGATAGCATCAAACTGTGTGGAAATTAGATCAGGTCCTCTGTACTTACATACGAGCAAGGTATTATTTGTTAAAAGGATGTACTTTTAAAATAATTTCCATTATTTTGATTTGCCCTAGTTTTTCATGGACCAGGATGTTCCCCTCAAATTGTGCTGTCATTAAGTCAAAGACACTTATGCAAGGTCCACAAGAAGCTTTCATTCAGCTTGGAAGATCTGTGCTGCAGTCCCCACTCTGCTCCCCACCATGCTCTTCCCATCCCAGGGCATGGTCTACAACCTGTGACCGTATCAGCTGTGGCGAGGAAGACACTGAATGTGATTTTGCAAAATAAAGGCTTTTGGAGAGAGTAATTTCCTGAAGCAGAAGCAGCCTGCAGGAAGGCAAAGTTCTCGGGAGATTGTGGTGGGCAGTTAAAAATGTGAGCGCCCAGAGGTGGGTGTGCCAGGAAAGGCCACCACAGGAATGCACTGCCCTAGTGCCCATAAGGAAACTGACCTACAGCAGACCCCAGGTCCCTCCTCAGTAGGGTATCCCTGCAAGCCCCCTCCTGGCTGCCAGAACACAGTGCTGCCAAGTCAGATGAAGCTGCTGGACCTCTTCTTAGGCAGATGCCCCAGATCCTTCAAATATAATTCCCATTCATTGGTGGAAGTGGGATTACTGGATCCTGCATGCTTTTTGGGTTGTCACTTACTTTGCTAAGAAATATTCCAAGCCTCGTGGCAGGAGAGCACAGGCAGTTTCTGCCCTTTCCAAGGCTCCCCGAGGCACGTGGGGGAGAAGGCGAGGAAGGTGAGAGCCTGTTGACAGAGCACTTGAAGTGAAAGTGCTCTGTCACTCAGAGATGTGGGGCTGGCTCAGGAGTGGAGGCAAGGAGGAGATAACTCGTGGAAGGGTTTGAAGCCTGTGGTGACACAGTCTGGCTGATCTGCAGTGAAGTGTGACTGCATTACACAGGCAGCAGGATGGGAGTGTCAGCACTGCCAAAAGTACTTGGAAAGAAAGGCCCTTCAGGCACAGGCACAATAAGGGGCAAGACTTTTGAAGTGTTGTAGTGGTGACAACAGCAAGGAAAAGATTGGTTTTGACCTTTTCAGCTGTGTATCAGGGACACGGTCTGTTAACAGTTATAGTCCTCCCTCTGCAAGTGATTGAACACAGTGCATGCTAATTTATGGTACTTAATTTATAGACAGTCATCTTTGATATTTCCTAATGTCTTTTCCTGTAATTGGAGGACTACCTCTCCTTTAACTTTTTTTACCTTTCATGCACATGAATCTGAAAGCAGCTGCATTGATATTTTGGCCCTAAGACTGACACTGTAGGTCAGGTGTATTGTTTTTCTGAGGTGGGACAGTAATGGAGAAATAACTCAGTCCCAAAGAACAGCCTGTCCTAACACCAGCCAGCCTGTTCCTAGCCATAAGCATACTTTGTGGTAAAATGCAAGCTATTTATAGAGTTACAATTCAACTCACTTCTAGGAAACCAGTACTATAGTAATAGCCTGCAGTATCCTGCCTTGTTTAAGAAATTACTTTAGAGAGATCATTCTCATGGAATCCCACATTGTCAGCAATAACACAAATGTCCACACACAGGTACAAGTTAACCAGGTACAGGTAGGAGATAACTATCACACTGTCCCACTTAAATGTGTTTCAGTGCTGCCCAGTAAAATTGCTGTGTGTGAAGGATGATTCTTCAGCCTGTGGAAAGTGGCAAGAATCTTGCTGTTAAGGCAGGACATTTCTTAAACTCACTGTGGGACTGATTAATAACTTTTCTCTCTTTATGTGTTTTCAGATCTAAGGCTTCTGCAATGCTGCATCTTCAGGGCTTGAAAGATGGTTTATATTTGCATCCGTCGAGTACTTTTACATGTGACTCCCAGTGCATTGGGAAACATGCCCTTGAAATCTGTGTCAGTTTTGAGGTCGTGTGAGGAGCGCTGTGTTCTTTCTTAGGCTTCCCTGTTCAATAAAGGCTTGGACAAACTGTAGGGAGACACCAGGATGGTACTGGAATGGAGCACAACAGATCAGAGAACAGGGACAGAGGGCTCAACTTGTTCAGCCTGGAGAGGAGAAGGCTGAGAGGGATCTTGGCATCTACACCAACCTAATCAGAGCTTATAGAGAAGATGGAGCCAGCCTTTTGTCAGCGGTGAACACTGATAATGAAAAGGTCACAAGTTGCATCAAAGGAAATTCTAACCACTTGCATGGAAAGAGTTTTCACAGGGAGGGCAGTCAAATGTTGGCAGAGGTTGCGTGGCGATGCTGAGGAGTTTCCATGCCTGGTGACTCTGCCCCAGCCTGGCCAGGCAGCCAGCCCTGCCTGGTGGATGAGGTGTCATTGCAGACCTTGCTGTTCTGTGTCTCAAATGTGGCTACCCTTACCAGGGAAGAGAGGAAGCGTTTTGAGGGTGTGCGTGTTCTGTGAACGAGAGCGGTAGTGAGAGGAAGCGGCGCAAAGCGGTGGCCCTTATTGGAGGAGAACTGAGGTGAAGAGGTAGAGACCAGAGAATGCTTCATTTCCTTATAAAGACAAAAATCTATTACACTATGGGGTTTTGTCACCACTCACTTCCCCCTCTGGGCTCAGTCGTGGGCTCGCACTCTTGGGCTTGCCTAGTTGCGCTGCAGAAAAGGAAGAGTTTCCTTGTCTGCAGTGACAACTGCTTTGCAGTTCCTCCACCCTAGAAGACGTTTGGTTTATTTAAGAAGTTCTGCCCTTTCCGTTGGATTTGCAGCTGCTGAGCTGTTCGTTGCTTTGGCCCACTGCTTGAGCCCGGGAGGTAAGATCACAGCATCTGGTGGTTTTTTGGTGAGCTACTCTCACTGAGGACTCCAGCAGTTTAACTGCACAGGAAATTGTGGCTGCTGTGAAAAAACAGAGCAGGTTCTGTATTAGCGTGAAGCATTTTCCAGTAGTCTTGTGCATGGCATTTCTACTGACCTTCAGGAAAGTGTCTGATAGACTTAATTTGGCAGAGTGGTTTTTGGCTGAGTAGAATGGTAGTCTTGGAGTTGGCATTGGCTTGGAAGGGCATGATAAAGTAAGAAGCCATTATTTAGATTGGAGACTGGATCCATGTAAGAAGGTAATTTTAATTTCAGTGATGAAAAACACTGATTCATAAGTATAATGTATTTTGGCTCATAGTGCTTACAATGTAATCTGCTGGCTGTTAGGACATTTATTTCAGGTTTTTAGAAATGTAATTTTACTTTCCAGTGGATAAATAAAACTGATTCATGATAGAGCCTGATTACAGAAGGGACTTCTGCTTTTAAAATAGTGACATGGGGTGGTCTTAACATTACATTGCCTTTTAAGATCTTGACTGGTGAATCTGGTCAGGCTTGTCCCTTGCTTCCTTGGGGATTTCAGCTCAGGCTCTAGATGAATTGTGAGTTGTGAATATCTACAGATATTTTAGATGGTAGTATTGTGAACAGGAGCCTCCAGGTTTAACTGTCTTCTCTGTAAGAGCAGTAGCCTTGCTGGTTTTGTCATATAGTGATTTCCTCGGCACATGGATTTGGTTTGAACACTGATCCAATGGAACTTTAGGTCTTTGTTATCGCAGCCAAAGTTGTGACCAGGCTGGCTGACTGATCTCATACTGGTACAGGTGTCAGGTGAAGATGATCTCTAGCAAATGCAGCTGGCTGCTCAGCAGATGGGGTTTGGTCATCTTGCTAAAAGCAGATCACACCCTGACACCCCTCCTGTAGAGAAACTCCAGCATGTTTCTCCTTCCTCCCCTCTTGCCTGCTCACAGGAGCAGTCCGGCCTCTTGAGCTGGGGAAGCTCTCATGGGTACACAGGAGATGTGGAAACCCCCTCTGTGGTGGGAAACTCCACTGAGAAGTGATACTAGAGCCAGGAGGGACTGGGAAGTACCTGCCTGCTTGCAGGTAACATGAGCGGGAGTTTCTGCTTCCATCCTGACCATACGGTCCAGATTTACTTAGCTCAGAAGCTGAAGGTCAAAAAAGGGATGTATTATCTTACTGGGTTTGAATCTGCTTCCTCAACTGGACTGGAGTGTCTGCCTTGGACTGAATATTGTTATGGTTATAAAATGTTTGTACTTAAACAAATCTAGCAATGTTGCTCTTCTCTTGCTCACAGAACCTGCCACACACTCCATTGTCTTGTATTTTGCTGTCAATGTTTTTGACCCCGTTTCTTTCTGATTTCAGTCATGCACAGCTTAAAACAGCTGTGTAGCTTGGAGAGGAGTTATCTTGATGGAGAACCTACTGTAAAAGTCATTACCATATGTTTTTTTATAAAGCATGAAAGAACTAGGAAGAGATTGAGTGAAGGGGAAGGAAGGAGCCGGGGGAGATCAGGGGAGTACAGTGCATTCAGAAATGTAGCTCATTTTCATACCCAGCCCCTTCATGCAAAACAGCAGACTCCAGTGAAATGCTGATGCAAAATGTAAAATATTTATCAAAATGAAAAGTACTTAGGAAAAAATCTGAAACAGTATTTAGGTGCTGCAGGATAGAGTACAGGAGGGTCTGTTGGATGCTCTGTGCATTTCTGCCATTATCCAAGGGGAAAGCTGTAGGATGGGAAATAAATTCCTGCCCCTTGATGAAACAAGTAGGGTGTCCTGGACATGGAGGCTGTGCCAACAAGCAGGAGAGTGGCATGTGAGAGGCGTGAGAGGCGTGAGAGGGACGTCCAGTGACCAGGCTTGGGGACCATGCCATAAAGCCAAATCATTCTTCAGAGGAAAGGGGAGCAGGAGGACTGTGCCTTCTGCTGCTCCAGGTCCTGCTTGCGTTCCCCACTGCACACTACAGCTCCCAGCATGGCACCATCACAGGATAGGGGTCCAAGCAACAGCACAGCTGGTAAGGAGGGCTACGTTCAGATGTGCTCTTCTTTTTCTGGTCTGATTTTGTGGGTGGACGGGCCTGGTCACTGCTGGAATCACTGAGGTGTCCTGCAAAACTGAGGACAGAATTCCACTCCTGGCAGGGGAGAGACAGCAGCAGATTCATAAATCCTTGTGGAACCAGTCAAATGCAAATATGTGTTTGTATCTAAAAACCTCCTTTTTACAGCTGGAACATGTTTTTAACATTTTCCATGGACAGAAGAACTGTTTTTCTGCAAACTGGAAGCAGAGGCTATCCTCTCTTTTTCTTGCATCTGTTACCAGGCTTCCACAGCACATTTGGGTCAGTACTTCATGACCTGACCTCTTGCCCTCAGGCTAAAGCACACAGGAATAGGAAGAGAAGATTTTATCTGCCTGTCCAGGGTTTTATGCCCATCTGCCACCCCAGTTGTGCTGGGGCAGAGCTGGGATAGATTCTCATACCTAAATCCAAAGCAGACCCTGCAGATGGCTCTCCTCTTCTCCCACCTTTGTTAGTGAAGATGGAACTGGGTGGGACAGGGCTTTCCATGCCAAATGGGACACCTGTTGAATGACTGAAGCTGTTTGTCAGTTTGAGAATCAAAATGTTCCTTTATCTATGGAAAAATGTTTTCACTTTAAAGCTAGCTAGCCTGTGTTGATAAGGGGATGAGAAAGATAAGTGACCCAACAAGAAATGTAGTGTACTGGACCAATTTTTTCTTTTAAGAAAAATTCTACAGACACTCTTTGAAAAATAATATGCCCCTAAATGCTGTCTCCTTAGTAGGATGTATCTGACAGATACAAGACACATGAGGAGAGCATTTATAAGTTCAGAGCTCTACTTTTTCAATGTCTTAGTTTCCT
Source organism: Ploceus nigricollis (assembly GCA_013399945.1). Classification (NCBI taxonomy): domain Eukaryota; kingdom Metazoa; phylum Chordata; class Aves; order Passeriformes; family Ploceidae; genus Ploceus; species Ploceus nigricollis. The sequence continues at coordinate 375,401 of VXBC01012147.1, forward strand.
TGAAGGATTAGCCCTCCCTGCCACTGAGTGGTATATTGGAAAGAGATCTCCATTCTCTTTCCAGACTCTGTGGATTTTCCCTTCCTAAGCCCTGTTGAGCAGTATTTGATTTAGGACTCAGGCATCACACTGACAAATAACGTCCTTTATGAAATGGAACATTAACAAATAACTCATGGGCATTGCTGTGTTCTTTCCGAACAGTGCTAAATGTCTTTTCTCTGTAGTTTTTTTCAAACTGTATAAGAAAAAAACCAGATAAAGAACAACATCTTAATAATTCCAGTGCCTACATACATGGTAAGATTTGCTGTTGCAGGCATCAGTCTTTTAAACAACCTTTGAGGCAAAGATTGTCATTTATTGTGGGCTAAATCATGAATCTTTGTAATGTACTAGGGAGGAAGTATTTGCCATATCTTCAGACAGACTCCTCTCGGTGTCTTTAATGCTGATTTAAACAGCAAGATGCCATCCAAACTGAAGGTACTGTGATCCAAGTTACCCATTGCTAACAGAGCAAAGGATGTTTCTGTCTACTTTAGGATTTAAAATTTAGCTCAGCATCTTTGAGGAAATTAAAAAAATACCCTTATTTATCTGTAGTTATTTCAGTAGGGAAAATCTCATCGCCCAACATGCACAACATGAAAAACTAACTTGTTTTAATGAACCACCTCATGTGTTTGAAAATGTTGCAGTTTGTGCTTCTTAAATTATTTTCAAAGTCCTTGTGTAAGAAATGTGTCTGATTGGCATGCAGTTCCAAATGTGTTTGTGTTTGCTGATATTGTCAGCCATGGTGAGCAGCTGTCTGAGTAACTCACCAGCGTGGAAGAGAGATATAAACTCTAGTTTTCATCTTACATCATGAGCAGAAAAAAAGCTGTCACAAAAAAAAAATTCACTCAGTTTGCCTGGAAGCTGGGACACCAAACAAGAATAAAGGACATGGATGGGATTGTTTGTTTGTCTAAGAAGGCTGGATACCCCCTGAGCTATCACTGCGAATGATCACTGGCAGCTCACTCTCATTTAGCATTAAAGCTACTATCCTGTTTTGCTGTGGGTGCAGTATGGATCACCCTGCTGGTGCAGGGACATAAGCACATTATTTTGATCAGAGCTGTAAGAAAAATAACAGCTAATAATAAATATGTAGGAGAAAAGCATGATAGTAGCAAATATGCTGAGACTGAATTTTAATTGAGAGATGAACTATTCTGGATTATGCTAAAGAACATGTTTGGCTGATTGTCAACAAGATGGCTTTGCCTGCTACATCTTTTTGATGGTTTTTGCTGATAAGCACAAGATGAAACTTTCAAATTGAGGAACTTTAGGCCACACTGCTGTAGTTTTGTAGCATTGATTCTTCTTTCAACGTGAGATCTACTGTAGCGTTTATTTTTTCTCACCCTTTAGTGACAATGAAAATGGCAAAAACTTGTCTCCAGAAGGAAAGAATCAGAACCTAACTCAAAAATCTTCTCTTGTCTCTTCCTCAGCCCTCCACATTGTAGGAAATCAGCTGAGACAAATCATTTGAACAGAAATGCATATGGATTTATGGACTTATGTGTGGTATCTTATGAGAGAAAGGTAGAGGGAAATATTTCTGGGGAGGAATATCCTATCAGGGACATTCTGAAGAGTGACCAGGAATAGGCAGGTATGCAAAGGTGCAATAAATATGGGACAAATATTGAATATGTCCAAGATACTCTTGTTTTCCCTTGTACTTTTCTGTCCTTCAAGATGCTCTAGATCTGTCACAAGAGTTTCTGCACAATTCTGAGGACTCTTCTCTCAATCCCAGCCTTTACAGAAAGCTGGACATTGGAAATTGAATTAGTGAGTGAGATAAGAAAGAGAAAAGGAGCTAGAGCTATGAGCTTTGGCAAAGTGAAAGGCAGAGTTCTGTGTGTGCAGGGGGACAGTCTCACACTGCCCTATGAAACTCTGACAGCTGTGTTTTGCAACAGCCAGTGCCTCTTATTTCATCACTTTCAGAAAAAAATAAACAAGTTTGAAGAGAAGTTAGCAGGAAATTTATATATGCCAGGGAACACGTGTCATGTCACTCTCCAACAGCTAGACAAGTTATCATATAATTAGCAAAGTACTAGTGCATTAACAAAGCAAAGCCCTGATGGTAGAAAGTGAGTAAATTTTAGTAGTGTCTTTGACTTTCTTGACACCAAATTCACCGTTAAGTTGTTCCTGACGAAATATGTTTGTGAAAGGCAATGTTGTCCCATGAAATGTGCTTTCTTGTTTTGGAGAAAGGTACAACTTTATGTCTATCTCTAAAGTGCCATTTCACATCATCAAGGTTTTCATTGTCTTGCTTGCAACAAAACTTAACAAAACACCAGAGCAGTGGAGAAAAGTATCAAACAAGGTAACCATTTTATACAAGTCTTGGAAACCTTGAGGTTGTAATGGCTTTGCCATTTATTATTTATAGTGCATGGTGGGTGTACACTTTGCCAAGCAATGCATAACCAGGCAGCTCCTCTGAGTATGGCTTCAAAATCGAAAAGAAAATGAAAGAACATCAATATCACTGTGTTTCAATTTAGCAATTATGTTCAGGTTCAAGATTATTTTAGTTCTTCCTTTATATTCCAGTCTAAAAATAGTTTGTTATTAGATGTCTTAAAACATCAGTGTGGTCATAGGTTCTTCTGAGGATAAGATCAAATAAAAAGAAGCTTTAGGGCATGGCTGTGACATATTGGTTTGGAAATGATGGCAGGGAAGGGAGTGCTTTGTTAGACGCTCTTTTGGTACCAGTTTGCTTGTATTCTCAGCAGTTTAGGTGAGAACCTCTTCCCTTTTTTACACCAACTGGTAACTCAGCAGTCTTCTGAGGAGGAAAGAGTGTATTTGCACAACTTTATGTTTTGCTTTTGCAATAGTGGGTTTTTGCTCCTTGCCAAACTAGAAAGAAATGTTGCTTCCAGGCAATGTTGTAATCCGGATGTCCTGAAGCCATCTGAATTTCAGGCTGTCTCAGGGAGTTTCTATTTTCCTTCTGAATGTTTATTGCCATCCATTTATTTCTTGTTGGCAGTTCCACTGCCTTTCTTGCTCTGACCCGGGGAGGTGTCTTCCTCTCCTCAGCATGCTGCCTCAGCATCTAAGCACGTGCTGACTTTCACCCCATTCTCCCTAAGACACATCAGTTCTTTCACTGATCTTCCATCACACCAAGTTCACGATCCTTCCTCCTACCTGCTCCTGATCTTCAATATCTCATCTGTGCTGACAGCTAAGCTGTTTGTGTTCAGTTTATACCAAACTCCCCTCTGTCTTGCCAAACCTCTCCCCTGCTCAGCTTTTCTCTTTCCTTCTGGCCATACATCACTTTGCTCAAAGCCATTGCCTGGTTCTCACCAGCTGGTTTTTCCTTTGCTCCTTCCTCAGACAGCTCCTCAACAAATGTTTCCTCCAAAGGAGCTCTTTCAGCTTGTTCACGTTGCTCATCTGCATATTCTCCTTTGCTCTTATACCATCCTCTGCATTTTTTTCTCTGCATTTGCCTGGTCATACTGATTTTGCAAACAGTTTGGAGTGGAGCAGTGCATTGTGTGCTTACAATGCCTTGTGAGTTATCAGTAATTGGACTATTGACCCAGAATTGTTGGATGCCCTCTTGATGGGATGCCCAAAGTATTTTCAGTTTGCATGGGGGGTGGTGAAGTGCTGAAAGAGGTTGAACCCTAGAAGCACATGGTTCTGCTCTTGGCTGGTTAAATCAGTAAAAAATATTGGTCCTGACCTCCCCCACTGCTTTCCAGAAGCATTTTACATCTCCCTGTGCCTAAATGTTATCATTTAATGATTTAAGCAAAATAAGCATTTTAAATACTGAAAGGTGTCTTTTTGAAAGGGGATTTTCTCCCTTTTTTGCTGTGTGTTGCTAAAGCTTTGGACTTTTACTCACTTGATTTCCTTATGTTTTGTTTTTCCTACTTGAACAATTTAAAAAATGACAGTGATTTTTCGCTGGGAATAACTCTGAAGCATTTAATCTGAAAATTCTGATGCCTTTCTGAATCTCACTGTTGTGAAACCACAGTGGGGTATTAAGTAGCAACACCCAGTGGATTGAGGTACTGGAACTGACAGGCTGAAGTCAAGAGGTGCTATGAGGGTGAAACTGTGGGAGAAGCTCAGCTGTGTGTTGGAGCAGGCAGTGACCATCCTTCTGTCACCTGAGGAAAACCACCCCTCAGATGATGGAGGACCGGTCCTCGTTCTTGGTGTGCTCCTGAGATGAATCTGATTGCTCAGCTAAGTGTGGTTACCTTCACAACAGTAGATAATACTGACCTAAAGAAGTCAAAAGGGGTCATTACAGCAAAGCCCTTCATCCTATTATTAGCATAAATGTCCACATATGTAAACATATGTAGTACTAATAGGATTCTCTGTATTTAACAAATTGCTTAATTACATATCAGAGGTCATAACTTCTTATGCGATCTGGAAGAGGCCATTTTATGTTGGTGAGACTTTTTTCTCAAGGTTACTTTGCAAAAGTAATGTTATAGGCAAAAACCTGTGGTGTTTCCTACCTCTTAAGCCTAGAACAGTCTTCATGCTATTAAAAGTTGTGTTGCAAATTATATTGCTTGATCAAGTGACTGGACTAGAAGGAATGACCTTGCAGTGGAATATGGATTTTCTGGCTGATAGTGTAAGATTTTCATGTGTCCAGGTGCATTTTAGTTAACCCATAATTTGTAAAAGCACAGTAGGCAACAGAAAAAATTGGCAGTGAGGAATCAGAGGCAGGAAAGATACCAGGACAGACTGTGGGAAGACTGTGATCTAACTTTACCCTAACATATATAACCCACAATGCTAGTGGATCATAAGGGTTTTTAAAGGTAATCCTTGAAAGCCTGGTGATTAGAACCAACTGCAAGAGTAATGGCATTATGGATTCTGCTGCACCTCTCTATTTATCAAGGCTGGAGTGAATTTACGTTTTTTTTTTATTGCTGTCCTCATCCTAAACCACAGTGATTAGGCAGGAAAAGGGTGCATGATACTACTGGGAGACAGCAGACAAGAAGTTAACCACATGAGTTGCTTTTGGGCTATTTCAAAGCCATGTCCACAGTGGTTTTCACAGACACAAGGAATCAATGCATGAGTTCTGCAGAGCATTACTCTGAAGCCCAGATAGGCTGTACATAACTCTGTGTTTTTACAGAGGGCTATTGCAAATATAGGGGTTTTTTTTTTAATTATGCAGTGTGAAATTTAGTTTGGGAATGGCATATTTCTGATTTTTTCCCCTCATTTGATTACTGTATCTACAGCAACCACTTCCCAGGATCAACTCGGGTTTCCATTCTATTCTATTTAAATCATTGTTTGGTTAATTAATACTTAAAGAGACATAGGACACTATAGTCATTCTCACAAATATAGAATAATAGATAGTCTGTCTCCTGAACAGTTTCCTCATGAATATATGCAAGGGACAGTAGGTGCACAAAAAGCAGATGGGGATAATGTGCATCTTCTGGCAGTGTATTTAGTGATGCCACAAAAGAAAGTGAACTTTCCCTTCCTGGTTATTGAGGAAAGTGCCTGTAAAGTGAAAGTCTAATCCTTGCTCCTGTTTTATATCTTTGATGAGAGGAAAGGCAGGAAAACTCCTTCTGGCCACACATTCCTAAAGCCACCCAACCTCAGGCACTAACTTAGGCACCTTGAGAGGAAAATCCTTAAACTCCCCACATATCCAGAGAGAGAAGTAGCTGACTTTTGGGAAGCCAGACCTGGTGCTCTGAGCACCTTGTGAAGGAGCTTCTCTCCATCCCTCTACCTTGTAAGGGTGAGCAGCTTCCTCATTAGGTACCCAAAGGTAAGTGGTGTAAATGTCCCCTGAGGCTCTGGCTCCAGCCCAGAGCCCTGGGAAGCACCCAGGGCTGCTTCTCTGTCAGCACTGCCGAAGAAATGACTGGCGAATTGTGTTTCCAGGGGGGAATAACAAGAACCAGCACAATTTAGTCCATTTTCTCCATGAGAAATGAAAGTCAGCAGAGGTAGGATTTAATTCCAGTTAAATTAGTATAAATAAAACTGTTGTAACTTTGAGCAGGGCCTGGCAAAACAACAGGAGGGACATGGAATTGTATGTCATCTACACAGGATTTTATCCCTTTGCTTGATTTCAGGATAGAGAGAGAAGCTGGATTTTCAGCTGTGGTGAGCTGCTCCAAAACTTTGAAAACCCAAGTGTAAACCTTTCTGTTTCATCACAGTTGCAAATCCATAAAGCACCAAGTGACACAAGTGTCTTCTTCTTGCAGACCTGCCACTCACAGAAGTAAGGATGGCATCGACAGCACACTTCTCCGAGGAGGAGATGGCAGAGCTCCGGGAGGCCTTCAGCAAAGTTGGTGAGTGCTGCCAACAGCAAAGGCACTGCTGAAGTGTGAACCTGTGGCTAGCTCTTTTCTCATGGTCTGACTGACCAGCTGTGAGGAAATGGAGTTTGCTCCAGCACTGCTCTGTTCTGTCACATCTACCACAGAAAGCCTGTGGGAGGCCACTGCTGGCCTCCCAGATGAAACCACATCAGCTCACTGCACAGCACTGGCCTCTGGGAGTTGGGGCTCCAGCAGGGTTTATGGAAAAACTCAAAAGTTGTACAGCAAACCATGTTGGAAATATTCTCAAGTGTTTTCCCAAGAATATTGTTTATTCACAACAAATTATTTGGAAGGCAAAAAGGTTTTATTTTAATGTGTATTGAGTATTCCCTATGGGAAGGAAGAGTGTGGAGAGGACAAATGTGCAAATGGATAAAAAATTTGTAATCTCTTCACAATGACCTTTCAAGCCCCATATTTCTACAGTATGTTTTCTTTCCAAACCTTTAGACATCTCATCTGATTTGTCTCCTTTAAAGTCACACAGACCCATCACTCTCTACCCAAATTCTAAGAAAAGGACTTTGTGCTTCTCACAGCTCACTTAACTTCTATCAGCCTCGCTGGGTTATGCACTCATCAGTTGTCCTTGCTGATTCAGGTGGTGGTTGGTTGATTTCTGAGCACATAATAGTCTAAGATGGCAATCTTAAAAATCTGGTCCCTGTGAGTGTCCCGTACACCCAATGCACTGACAAGGCAAATCACAGAATCCTAGCATGGTTTGGCTTGGAAGGGACCTTAAAGATTATCTAGTTCCTATCCCACTGCCATGGCGGGGACACCTTCCACTACATCTGGTTGCTCCCCCAAATGCTGGAAGGAAGCTCTCATTCCTCTCCCAGACATTTCCCTCTCCAAGTCCAGATCCTTTTGTTGGATGCCATGGTGAGATGGATAGGATGCTCTTTGCAATCTGTGTTAATCCGTGCTACTGATGCTGAGAGCTGAATGTCTTTTTGCAGCATGCAACAAGTGACTCAAATTGCAACTTGCTATGCAGGAAGCCAGCACATGCTGCTTTGAAATCACCTTAGCCTCCAGGATGGGGAAAAGAAGCCTGCAGAAAAAGAAGGACACAGACACTTAAAAGCCAAATATAAATAGCCATATATAACTATATATACATTTATCTGTGTCATAACCATAGTGTTTTAACAGAAACTCTCCACGTGATAAACTCAGTCTGCTTTTTTTATCTGTGGAGTTTCTCACTAAGTAGAGAATAAAGGACTATGAACCTGTACTGGTGATCTTCTTATCAAATATTACCCTGTATTGTTGATCTTCTTATCAAATACTACCCAAGATCTTGCAGGAAGCTCAGCAGGAGTATTCATGTTAGCACCATCACAGAGAAACACAGAAGTTTTTGTTTTGAGGAAGACCATATGCAGTTCCAGCCTACTTCTGATGCTATTCGATCCAGAAAACAGTCCAAAATCACTAATTATATCTGTGGATAATTGCATATGTGTATTGTGTCAACTTTATTTTCTTTAGCTGTTCTGTGGACAGGATGCTTCCTCTATAGATCACATTTGTCAGTGTGTAAACCTTGGAATGGCAATTATATCCATTTAAACCTAGCTTTGTTAAGATATTTATATGTTTAAACATATAAATTCATCACAGTGAGTTTTTGTTTGTTAAAAAGTGATTGTAATTCTTTCTTGAGTGTGAATAACACCAAAGCAGTTGAAAATACCAGATTTCAAGACAACAAATCTTTGTATATAGTGTACCTTTCCTTGGGTAAAATAAAACCAGCCTTTATGTGAAGAAAATGTCATTGGGCTGATGCAGAATGTAAAAGTTTGCTCTAATCTTTGCAGATATCAGCGGGAATGGCTTCATCGATACCAATGATTTAACAGAGGTGTTGAAGGCTGCCAATCTCCCTCTCCCAGGATATAAAGCCAGAGAGCTCATTCAGAGTCTGACAACCACGGGGAATGGCAGGATCAGTTTTGATGAATTTATTTCAGTAAGTAAGGTGTTATTTATTTCAGTCACTCAAGGTGATCCCCAGGGCACAGCAGAGGCACAAGCATAGGGTTTCATGGGCACCTCATTAATCCAATCCAAAAGTTGAAAGCAGAAAATAACCAAACTAGAAATTCTGCAATTAACTGGGACAAATTATGTGAATGCAGCTGCTCATTGCATAAATGTCATATCTTTCAGTTTGGTTGATGCAGCAAGATATAGTTTTTCAGTTATACACTGAAAAAAGATGATGTTCTGGCTTGATGATTACAAAAAGTGTAAGCAACTAGAAACTGAAAACTTCATGGGGCATTTTTTAATCAAAAAACTTCTTTTTCGGGTCTGAACTCGGTCAAAAGCAAATTCTAAAATAGTGGAATTTCCCTCGGGATGGAGAAATAGGTTTTTACTTGCTCTTTCTTCAAATCCAAACTGTGCTCCAAAGTAACATTTTTATTACTTAGCTGATCTTTGTTTCCTGATTTGAAAGTATAAAAGCTGAGTTTAATCCTGTTGTACCTCAGCAGATACATAGATTGTATCCAGAAACCCACTGAAAATACTCAAGCTGCCCTTCCCTATTTATGACGCAGAGAGAATGTGTCTCCTGGCCCAAGAGGTCACTGTTCTAGCTTGGTTTAATCCTCCAAAATTCTAAAATCCTCTCTCATGCTTGAAAGATTTTCCAAGACCTGAAGAGTGATGATGTTGCCAAGTCATTCCGAAAGCAAATCAACAAGAAGGAGGGGATCTGTGCCATCGGTGGGACATCGGAGCAGTCCAGTGCTGGCACACAACACTCCTACTCAGGTAGGTGCAGCTGTCCCACACTGACAGCAGCAAGTGAGCCCCGGCTGCAGCAGCACAAACACCGGCCCACTGCTGTCCCTGCTCACCAGGGAGGCAAGGCACAGGTTCCCCATTGCTGACAACCCATTTCCCTGCACATTTTACCAGGCACTCATTCTGTAAACTCTCCTTGCAACTAGATAGTTCCTGACTTTTTCCCATGGAGGGCACAACCCCATCAGGACTTTTCTCCCAGCCTGTTTCTCCGAGCTGAAAGTTGGTTGCTTTTGTTACCTCCTGGGCACAGCCAACTCTGAAGCAGTTCCATGGAGAGGAGGCCCTACCCTCGGCTATCTTCTGCAGGGGCAAGAGTGGGGGACTGACTCTCTCTAGGGAAGGGAGAACAGAGGATGCTTCCAAGGACTCCATCCACCTTCATCCTGGAGGGCACCTCCTCTGAGCTACTGGGAGCCATGTGAGCTGGTACAGGATAGCTGTGCTTCAGCCCTGCTGAGCTACAGGCACATCTGCCCATTACACTCTGAATGCTCTTTGTCAGAGCCCAATCCTGGCCAGGCTTTTCTAGATATTCCTCATGAGGAGGGTGTAATGTACAATACAGAATTGTTTGAAGTTATGTGGGATTTCTATTTAGCAGAGTGGTACAACGACGCATTCAGATTACAGTGAAAGCACAAATTACTCCTTGCAGAGCTTAACATCTGCATCACATGTTTGAACTACATGGACTTCATTACCAGTCTCTGTAATATGCCTGATCTCATGACCCAGGCAACCCCAGTGAGTGGGAAGGGGTATTGAAGGAGTATTAACCAGCTCAGGCCCATTGCTATCCTCAGCTCCTTTGCTTGTCTCCTGAGAGCCCCTTCCGTGCAGGGTTTTGTTGATCAGTCACAAGGCTCCCCCAGGAGTTCTGCCTTTGTCAGTAAAATAATGGTAGAGCACAGCAAACTGATGGATTTGACATTGTGTCCACAGAGGAAGAAAAATATGCCTTTGTCAACTGGATTAACAAAGCCCTTGAGAAGGACCCTGACTGCAAGCACGTGGTGCCAATGAACCCAGAAACAGATGACCTCTTCCAGGCGGTCGGTGATGGCATAGTGCTTTGGTAAATGATACCTTTCCTTCTGACAAATGGGAACAGTGAGTCTGCAAAAACTCACATTTCTGTTTAAACAGAACCTGCTGAATTTACATTAAGCTCAGGAGCATTTCCAGACTCAGGGCCTTGATAATACTAGGGTTTTTGTGCTTCTTTTATCTTCAAAAATATAAAGCATATTTCATGCTTAATGAGAATTTTTCCTTGCCTCTAGACACTTACAATTAGATGAAGTCAGTGAAATTTGAGGAGCTGCTTGGTTTTATTTTTGCCCAAGGACTTTTGGTGTTTCACACAAAGTGGCACAAAATAGTGAGTGCTTCCACAGACATTTTCTGCACAATAAACTTCTCACACACCTTCACCTTGTGGCATTATTGGCCTCACACCTAAGTACAGTCTGTATGTAGCCCAAAATAATTGCTTAAGTATTGAGTGTGTGCCTCTGTGTATATATGAAGAAGCAGAGGGTGATTATCTATTTTTGTTAAGTAACTCTCCAGCTCTTAGACTTGGCCTGCAATGTAGAGACAAAAGCTATACCTGTATTTTGTGCACACATAGCTTAGTGTATTTCTTGGTTTTTTTTTTTTTCTTTTATTTCCAGTAAGATGATCAACTTTTCAGTGCCAGATACCATTGATGAGAGAACAATCAACAAAAAGAAACTCACACCGTTCACAATACAGGTACTTAAACACAAGAAAATTCTTTGCTTTTCCCCTTAGGATGCTTTTGTAATCACTTAGAGGAAAGCCTGGTTCTGCCTAACACAGTCAGGCAAAGTTGTTTGTGGCACAGTGAGATGCTCAGGTCCATGTCATAAAAACACAAAGATTTATATTTACATTTCCTTCCAAACATATGAGCAACCTGACTAACCAAACACCACGAATAATGTTCATCAGATCAGAGCTTTTGTGGTAGATGCCATATGAATGCAGGAGCACAGAGATAATACAGTGACCAATTGCAGTTGGAGTAGCTCTCAGAAGGCTGAATCCCTCTTTTAAGGCACGACGATGGACTTGAACCCACGAATGTTGTTGTTGCAGTCTGATGTCCTCACCAAAATACTAACTGTGACCCTGGAAGTGCCAGTACAGGAACACAAAAAGGGTGTTAATTTTTTTCACTACTTAAAGCTTATTGTGTTTCTCACACAGCAGTATGTGGAGAGATATTTTTATATAAACATCTATGTACCTGGTACAGAGTATAAATAGATATATGGAATAGATATGAACCTAACCCAGTTTAGCCCTCAGCTGCTCTGATTTGATGGAACATTAGCCAGACTCAAGTAAGCTCAGAAGCCATTAAATTGGATTTTTATGCTGTATACCTCATTTTTCAGTTCTAATCGTTTTGGTCAGCAGCACAACTTAATGATGCAGCTCAGATCAATCCCTGTCACATGTAGACATGATTTGATCAATATAGCTTCCACTTTAACTTAACCCTTTTATAGCTGTCTGCTGGAGAAAAGGTAATTAATTTGAAATGGTCCAAATTTTCTAGCTTATAATAATTTACACTATGTCTCCCTCTGCATTTTGTATGTAATCAGATCTCCCTGTCATGACAGCAGTGCTGAAATTCATGTGAAAAACTGAAAATCTGTGTGATGAATTATATTTTCCAGGCTTCTTTGCCTGCTTTACTTGCCCTCTATTTACAAAGCCACCTTTTTGCATAGTGTAGACCTGAGGATCAGATTCTCTTATTCCCTTCATTTTAAATGGACAGGAAATGGCAAAGGAACATAATGTTCCTGAAATATCACTTTTGTTTCTGCCTGTCACTGTGAATCACTGAATCCCTCAGCTTCCTCTGCACACTCCCAAACCAGGAGTCCATACTCCAAAGTTCAAAAAGAAAATGTCCAAATATTGCCAGTTCTGACTTTGGCTGAACTGCAAGGCTAAAAACTCATCAGGTTTATTCATACTGATTCCTGGGACAGCATGCTCTTTGCAAACACTGCCAGCTAGCAACTTACTTGTACCTGAGGTATCAGGGCTTTTGCAGAGTGCTTAGGGAGAGGCGAGCCTGGAATATCTGCCAGTTGATGGGGTTGTAGCTCCTTTCCTCCTCCATGTGTGCAGGGCTGAGCAGAGGAGAGTTTTCCCCATGCTGAAGCTACGTCTGTACCTGAGCATGAGCTCAAGCATCAGCCCTCATTAGACAGATGAATTGGTAACCAGGATTAGCCAGGACATCACTGTGAATGTAGACGTATGCTCTGAGCTCCAGTGCCTTGTGACATTTGCCACCTCTGCCAAAAAGAGGTCCTTTCTGTCTTTGTGTTGAGACCCAGAATGTGCCTGTAATCCCCAGGAGAATCTGCACTCCCTGCCCCCTGTGGCCAGACATGTATCCTGGGCTGCATGTATCAAAAGAACTGCAGCCAGCAGGTCAAGGGAGGTGGTTCTGTCCTTGTGTTCCACTCTGATGAGCACCCAGAGCACCCATCTGGAGCACTGCCTCATGGTTCTGTGTACTTACACGTATTTACAGTGAAGCTGCCTGCAGATTTCACTCGTTTTGGCTGTTCTCCCTTCCTGTAGCCCCAGCTCTCAAGTTCTGCATCATTCAAAAGTTCTCATCTTCCCCTAGGAAAATCTGAACCTGGCCCTGAACTCTGCTTCAGCCATTGGGTGCCATGTTGTTAACATTGGAGCTGAAGACTTAAAAGAAGGGAAACCTTACCTGGTTCTGGGTCTTTTATGGCAAGTCATCAAAATTGGACTCTTTGCCGACATAGAGATCAGCAGGAATGAAGGTATGTATGGCTCTTCCTTTCAATGCTCCACTGTTGTCACTGCAGAGTCTTTAGGATAAACCTCTTTTTAAAAAAAATCTAGATTTTAATTTTTTTCTTCAACTATTCATCTGTTTTCTTGACTGGTCTAATTTCCCTTGCTTTTCACAAGCTTCAGCACTCAAAAGTCCAAGGCTTTCTGCAGAGTTGTGTATTCTGCTCATTGGGTCAGAATGGTGGTCTGCATCCAAGTATATTGGTGTATTGGCACTAAATCTGGGATAAGGAAATCTGCATTCAGGAAGCTTGGCTCCTTCTTGCTCTTGATTGCCAACATCTTTCTTTGTGAAATCATAATTATAGAATCATACAATATTTTAGGCTAGAAGGAACCTGTGGAGGTGCACCTTGGAGATTTGACTCAGCCATCCAGCTACCTGCTTTCAGCAGTACAACATCTTAAGTATAACATTTTAATGTCAGCTGAGGTAGCTCAGGGCCTTTTCCTGTGTTTTCTGGGCAGCCTGTTCCAGAGCCCAACCACTCTTGCTCTAAATTTTTTTTCTAGTTGGAATCTAGTTGGAATTTCCCTTCTGGCATCTTGTGTCCACAGCTCCTCATCCTTTTCCTGTGCATACTGGAAAAATGCAGATCTGGCCCCTCTATAATGGTTGAAGACAATACTTGCTCCCCTCTCAAAACTCTTTCCAGGCAAAACAATCCCAGTTTTCTCATCCTCTTCCCTTATATCACAGACTTCCATCCAAACATGTTTGTGTCCTTCCACTAAACTCGCTTCATTTTGTCAATGTCTCTCTTGTACTGGGGAACCAGAAACTGGACACAGCATTCCAGGTGTGTCTCACCAATGCCAAAATTCTCCATGAAGTAGCTTCATCATGAAGGCTGTGGGTGTACCTGCAGTCCACACAGAACCTCATCTTGCTGCTTTGTTCCCCATGCCTCTGGATAGTCCCTCACCCAACAGTGACACTTCCTTCTTCCAGTTTCTGTGCAGGTGTTACCTTCATTGCCTCACCCCTTTCACATTTCTGTCCCTTTTGTTGCCAGAGCCATCAGTTCCCATTCCTTTGTAGGTAGCCTTTCCCTGCTTATTTGCTATTTTTTTCCTTTCTGGTATTTTCTCCTTCACTTCTCATCTAAGACTTCAACTAAGGCTAGACAAGTCAAGAAAATTCTGATCCTTTTTCTGGTTCTCCCTTTCCCTCATAGCCCTTCTCTGCAGCTGTTTCAGGTAAAACTTCCCTTTCTTGAACAGGGGGCCCTATCTTTCCAATGAGCTTTCATGAGCACATGATAAGGCAGTAATACATCCCAACCTCTATGGGAATTACCTGGGATGCACTTAATATCATGTTGGATTTTCCCCATGTCATATCAAATGGTGGCTCAGAGTAGCTTGGAAGACATCTAATCCACTCAGGTTCTCATCCTTTGTTCATATAAGCTTTTAGCTAATAGCAGTTATTCATATTAATTCCCCAGAGAATGTCTATGAACATGGCACTATTAAATTGCATTCCATTTTTATTACTGTCATCTAGCTTGTTCTGTCTGATTTCCTGATCGTCCTCTGTATTGACTATGCCACCTATTGACTATCATCTTCACATTTTTTGCACGTTGCAAGTATTTGTGCCAAGATAATTGATGCAAAAAAAAAGGAGAAAACATTAATCCAAAAATCAATCCACAACCAACACCACAAGAATCCTTCTTCCAGCCTTCTGTCAGTGTCAATGCTGTTCTCTTCATAAAATCCTCTTTCAAACGCTCCTATTATCCCCCTCTGGTCCAGTTTAACCCCATTGCACCCTATATCAAATTATCTGTGTAACTCCAGTTATGGTATGTCTCCACTGTTTCCTTTATGTAGCCAATCCATAATTCTTTCAAGGTCTGACAAAAGATACTGCAAGAAAATCACAGCAATGTAACACACTCTCCTTTTTTTACCACATTAATAATTAGTTTCCATGTTAGCTCTTTTCAAAACTAGTTCTAAAGCCTTTCATTGTCCAGGGTTTCAAGGGTCAATCCTCCCATGCTGCCTGTTCCTCCTCTTACGAACATAATATCAATTTTTCTATATAAATAGGGTATCTCCTCAATTGACAGATGAATTAGCCCTACTGGCCCACAAGCCCATGAGGGTCATGTGCAAGTATTCCAGAATGCCTGTGTGAATCCAGTTTCAGTGTGAAGGTCACTGAGATTTCTTTCATCTAAGCTGCAAAAAGTCTGTGTTCATTTTTTCATTCCAAGCTTGCCCCTGTGTTCAGCATCACTGTGTCCAGCTCTGCACTTCTCAGCACAGGAAAGACTTGGACCTGTTGGATTGGCCAGAGGAAGGCCCCAGAAAGGCTCAGGGTGCTAGGGCACTCCTTTGAAGACGGGCTGAGAGAGCTGAGATTGTTCAGCCTGTAGAAGAGAAAGTTCCAGGGAGACCTTATTGCAGCCTTCAAGTACCTGAAGGGGCTTATGAGAAAGATGACAATAAAATTTTCAGCGGGGCCTGTTGCAATAGCAAGAGGGGTAATAGTTTTAAACAAAAGAGGGTAGATTTAGACTGGATATGAGGAAGGAATTTTTTGCAATGAAGGTGGTGAAACACTGGCAGAGGTTGCCCAGTTAGGTGGTAGATGCCCCATTCCTGAAAACATTCAAAGTCATGTCAAATGGGGCTCTGAGCAAACTGATTTAGTTGAAGATGTGCCTGCTCATTGCAGGGAGGGTTGACCAGACCTTTACAGCTCATGGGCAGTTCTTAGACCACACTGAAATTGTCTTCCACTTGAATACAATCCTCTACTGCATACACAAATTACAACCTTGGACTCATTTTATTGATGAGACCCTTTTTCTGTCTACATCCTCTGTCATGCTGACCTAGCTTGAATTTTGGCAACATTTTGGCAACTCACATTCGGAAACTAGGGTAGGAAAATGCAAAAGAGAGAAAACAGTTATATGTTTTCCTCAACAAGTGTTCACATCATTATTTTTAAATTTTTTCTTTCCTGCTTAGCCTTGATTGCTCTTCTGAGAGAAGGAGAGAGCCTGGAGGATCTGATGAAGTTGTCTCCAGAGGACCTGCTGTTGAGATGGGCAAACTATCACCTGGAAAATGCAGGATGCAACAAAGTCAACAACTTCAGCTCAGACATCAAGGTATGAGAAATACTGAACAACAAAAGCAAACAGCAGGCCTATGCCCAAATTCCTGCCCTCCACACAGGGATTGTGCACTGAAACACTCCAAGCAGCTGAGACTGCTCTGTCAAGCACATGGAGCTGGGTACTTAAAATGCTTTCTTTGGGGTTTACCTTTGCACTCAGTAGTATTCCTCCTCTTCCTCCTGACCTCCCAGTCATCGCTGCCAGCTCCTGCACGCCAGATGCCTGGGGAAGGAATGGCTGCTGGCTCTGGACAGGGCATATGGACACTGTATTTTCAGTTCCTTGCTTCTGTTGCTCATCTCCTTTCCAAATCTCCCTAAATAACTCTTGACCTGACTTTTGTTTGGAAAACCCTTACTCAAACATGTAGAGAAAGATGATTGGGCATTTCCAGTTCCCCTACTTGATCTTTCCTTCACCTGGGCTATGTGTTCCTCTGTCCCAACATTTGCTATAGCCCTGAATGCAGTTTTCTGTGAGTTTTAATTCACTGAGACTATTGAAAATACTACAGCTAGACTGGGAGAGACTTGCAAGGGTGGGTCTGTAGTCTGGGCAGCATTATTTCTTATTCTCAGGACCTCTTGGGCTTGTGGGTGCAGATTTCAGCAGAGCTTTCTCTGTAGGACTTTCGCTGTTCCCAGACAGATGTAGCTGAACCTCAGTGGTGCCCACTGATGAATTTCAGACACAAAAACCCAGTGTGAGGCCCAGATAGCATCCCAGAGCTGTAGAGGGTGTATAAGGGAGGGTATCTGAGCTGGCTTACAAGAAAGCCAGGGGCTGGCCAGCACACCAACCTCACCAGGCACCTGACTTGCCTGCTCCCAGAATAGCATGGGAAAAATCCAGCTCCCGAGGTACCTGGTTGTAGGGTTCACTAGGGACTGAAACATAAGCACAAGCATTTAATTGAAATACAGGAAAAAAAAACACCAGGGAGGCAACAGGAGGGGTAGAGAGTCATATTTGATAATACAATTTTTATTGTAACAGATTTTTGGTTGACTGGGTGGAGGTGACTGGAGAATATCCATGAAAAGGGAAGGGAATGGAGTCTTTCCCATCTTTCTGTGTGCTGGCCACAAAGACTGTGGTTCAGCTGATTAAGTCCTATCTACAACTGAAAGCTAAATCACAATTCTGGTGTTTACAGTTGGAAAATAAGGCACACATTTACAAGATTTCAGTGTTTACAGACGTTCTCTAACTGTCTCCCCACCTCACTTCTGGTGTAAATAACCACTTTCTAGACACGGTGCATAGTAATGCAGATGTAAAATATTTTAAATAATTCAGGTAGTCTGCTTAATATTTTGAAGAGCATCAGTTGGGTTAGTTAGTCAAGTCCCTAGACATTAGCATGTAGCTTTATTTTCAGTTCTTTGAGCTGTTTTTGAAGTGAGTTAATTTCCACATATGGAAGCAGCATTGTATTTCACAAAAGGTTAGAGACACAACATGATAAACCCATGTCTTGTTCCTGCCCTTTTGCCTGAAAAATGCTGATACTGTTGTCAGTGTTAACTTTTGTCCTTGAAAACTATGCTTTCTCTTCCACAACTGTTCCAGCCTTGCTTTGAAATCCACTTTAAACATCTGCTTTCTCCTTCTGCATTTTCTTTTATTAAATGCTCAGCAGGCTGACTTCTACAGCATTATAAAGGTATGCATTTTCTTACCTCTAATTTTATGTTCAGATTGAGTAAATTTTGATATCTTTTTGTTGTTGCTGCCTTTTCTGTAAGTTCAACACACAGCATTTTTGTCTCATGTGTTGGGCATTCTCCAGCACACATATATTGGCTCAGGGAAGAAACAGATCTGGCAAACACAGCATAAAGTAGAAATTGCTAAGTGCTTCCAGCTTAATTAATTTAATTATGTAGCCCAATGATCGATGTAATAAAAATGAAGCATGCAGGCACATTGTTCAGGGGAGCACTGGCATGCAAAGGGCTGAGCTTTAGATGTAATTTTTCTTCCCTTTAATTTCTCTGTCTGTCACAGGACTCAAGAGCTTATTACCATTTGCTGGACCAAGTCGCCCCCAAGGGAGATGAAGAAGGCATTCCAGCTATTACTATTGACATGTCAGGATTAAGGGTAAGATGAGATAAGTTTGGAGTAAATGCCAATATTTTCTGTCCGTTACTTGCTTTCCTGGCCAACACAGGGCTGCACTGGGATGTCAGAACCAGCAAATTCTTTCTTGCATTGCAACACTATCTTGTATTTCAGAAATCAAAGCTTCCAAAGAATTAAATTGTGTTTGGATTTTTGTAGGATAATAACTCTGAAACTGGAGCAACCATTTAATCACACTGATAAGCTACTAACATGTAATAAGTGTATTTAAAGACATTTGTCTGTGAATTTCATCAAACCATCACATTTATATGGAATATGGCTGTAAAAGCAATATGGTGAGGTGCTTGAATCGTAGGCAAAGCCCATTTGAAAACACAGACTTGCCATTAGTAAAAGTGGGAACGGGAATAACTGTAAATCCGTCAAGGAGCTGCTTTAGCAGCTGGATCCCCACAAGGAGACCCAGGTGGGAGTGGGTGCAGAGCTGGGTGGGGTGAGGCTGATGTTCTGTTTGTGCCGGGCAGGAGAAGGACGACGTGCAGCGAGCCGAGTGCATGCTGCAGCAGGCCGAGCGCCTCGGCTGCCGCCAGTTCGTCACCGCCACCGACGTCGTCCGGGGCAACCCCAAGCTCAATCTGGCCTTCATTGCCAACCTGTTCAACAAATACCCTGCCCTGCATAAGCCAGAGAACCAGGACATCGACTGGGGCTCCATTGAAGGTCAGGAAAATGCAAATATCACACGGTGCACTGTGATATTTCCCATGTGTCTCCTGTTCATGGTTCACTGTGCCGTAAATTCAGTTAGGATTTCTTCCCAAAACACTTACATTACTGAAGTGTGGTGTTCTGCAGGCCTTTGATTGATGTGTCTGTTGTTTTAGGTGAGACAAGGGAAGAAAGGACATTTAGGAACTGGATGAACTCCCTTGGTGTTAATCCGCGTGTAAATCACTTGTATAGGTAAGATGAGGTATTACACTCCCTTCAGATGATAAATACAGCCATCAAGTTGTTTGCAAGAACATAAAAATTTCTGGGCCCTATATGCTTTGTGTTTCCCAGGAAACCAAGTTTACCTCTGCTAATAGTTGAGTTGTGTTTCTTTCCTCTATTCTTTGGACAATAATACATCTTTTTGTTGTTTTCAGTGACCTGTCAGATGCCTTGGTTATCTTCCAACTCTATGAAAAGATCAAAGTGCCAGTAGACTGGAACAGGGTGAACAAACCACCATATCCTAAACTGGGTGGCAACATGAAGAAGGTACAAAAAGCTAGAATAGCTCCAGTTGTGATGGCTTATTCTCAGTGAATGCCTAAATCATTTCAAACAGCAGTGTGGGTACTCATGTTGCTCTCCAGTCCCAAGGACAGCACTTTAAATGATTTTTGTGCTTAGTCAGTGGATAATTTTTCATTCTGAAAAAGAAATATACATTAGACTCACTCGCTCTGTTGACAGGCAAAAAATATTTGTTAAGTATAAAAAGACAACTTTTGTATCAGTATTTAGAAACTGTATTTGCAGATCCCTTTTGCTACTGCTTTAGGCACTGATTGTAATGCATCTGGACCGTGAGATGCATGGCACCAGCTTAATTGCAGCTGTCTGGATCACTGCCCTCCACATCAAATGAAGACAGTGATGATAAGCATTCTTGATCAGATGCATCAAGAACCGATCACACAGTTGCTGCTAAATGCAAAGCTTTCTCCCAACTATCTGGATGAGTAATTGCATCCAGTTAGACCAGAGTGATCAACCAATCTAAAATATTGGCTGGGACACTAATCCTTTGTCTCAGTGCAATGCCATAATGCTGGAGGTACCCATGAGCCATACACTTTTATTTTCCAGGATAATCTGCTTTTCAGGCTCTGATAATGAAGTATAGCATTTTCTTCTGTGTTAAATGTTCAGAATGGTATTTTTTGGATGGATCTGCCTGCTGGTAGTCAATTAGCTGTTTTATCACAGAGCCCCAAAGTTCTTCTTTGCCCAGGAGGATCTGGGCTGAGTGATCCAAAGAATTTAAAGTAACAGTGTCTTGTCTTCTTTCTTTTTATTTTTCCTATATATTTGACCCTGCCATTAACAGCTTGAAAACTGCAACTATGCAGTGGAACTGGGAAAGAATCAAGCCAAATTTTCCCTTGTGGGCATTGCTGGGCAAGATCTGAATGAAGGAAACCGTACGCTCACGCTGGCCTTAATCTGGCAGTTGATGAGAAGGTAGGTCAGGCAGCCACGAGCCTCAGAGCATTTTGGTATGCTCAGTTTGCATTGTTGTAGTTTCCTGATGCTCTCACCAAGGAGGCTCTACAGCCTCCAGCCCTCTCACTCCTCCGTTTGCACTTCAGTGCCAGGGCAGAGTGACCTTCTGCTCACTCCTAGTTAAGGATGTGATCAGAGCACATCCTGTAGGCAAGGCCACTACACTCAGCTCATGCAGAAGATTATTATTGTCACTATCTGCATAGCAACAAGAAATGTTTATTGCATAGAAGAGAGGAAAAGAAGTTAAAAGGCCTCTGTATAGGGAACAGGGGCAATGTCCCAGAAACAAGGAATTGATGCAGAAGTTTCGTAAGCTGCTCCCTGCATGGGCATAACTCAGTACCTCTCCCCATTTTAATGTAATTCCCTGTGTGTGCATGTTTCTGTGTTTACGAGTGCCATAACTGAGAGTAAAGAGCCCCAGTAGTTAGGAACTGAATACAAACTGAATTCAGACTATAGAGAAAGGTAGAGGTTTATCAGTAAGGTAGTTAAAATAGGGATGAGGTGATTACTTATCCTAAGTTTGGGGTATCTTTCCAAGGTGTATGCTGTATAAGCAAAATACTCCAGGCTTGTTTTTATGGAGAAGTCAGTCTTAGGTGGGCAGAAGGATTCCCTTATATCTCTAAAATCAGTGATTATTTTTTAAGCACTATGAGAATGAGTAATTTACAGTGACATACATTGAGAGGAATTCCAGAAATTTTAAGTAACCAAAACTTTCAACATTCCCAAAACAATGATTAAGGAATTGGGGATGAATTAAACTCCTTAGATTAATAATTGTGTTATAACATAAATCATATGCACTGTGAATGTGTGTGAGGCAGAGGAATATCAGATCATTGGGATAATCCCAGACCAGCTGTGCACATACAGGACAGTTCTGAGGTTACAGCAGACTTTGAGCAAATATCCTGTCTTCCCTCTTAAGGTACACCCTGAATATCCTTGAAGACATTGGTGGTGGAGAGAAGGTCAATGATGAAATCATTGTCAGCTGGGTCAATGAAACACTCACTGCAGCTGGGAAGGATTCAACCATCTCCAGTTTCAAGGTACAGTTTTTTCTCTGTTTTCTCTGCTCAGGAATCCCTTATTCAGAGTGCTTGTGTGTGATATATAGATGTGTGTATGCATATACACACACACTCTACATTATGATATAACTCACTGCATAGCTTGATTATTTTTCATTCCCTTTTAAAAGCTTGTTCAAATACACAGGTTTTATTCAAGGGACTTTATTGTGAAAAAGTAATAAAAATATGATACGAACACTACAGGAAACACCTTGATTTCCAGTTTGGCTTGGGAAATCAAAGGATGGAGACAGGAATGATGACTCGAATAAAGAAAGAACTGCTGTACTGTTGGTTATGAATCAACAGCAATAACAAATGGCAGTATTAAAATGAACAATATCAATACATTCATAACCTGGTAGTACCATCCAGGGGTACCTTGCCCTATTTTGCAAGGTACCATACAAATAGAAATGGACCAGTTCTAGAGTGTTTCCAATTCTGCTAACGTATCTATGACACTTCCCAAGCTAGGGAACATTCAGTGGATATAAATCAGCAGTTTGCTGAAACTGCTGAGAGAAAGATCCATCAAACTTCATGTAATGAGTTCAGGAATCACACAGCTGGTCCCCCTCACACCTCCCATCAGTAGATGTCTATCAGTGTCATCTCCCCACAGGAAGCAAATGCACTAGCCCTGCACCCCATCTTTTGCTTTAATGACATTGTATTCTATGACAAGGTGACCTGCTTCATGGATGAGGGAAAGGCTGTGGATGTTGCCTACTGGGATTTTAGTGAAGCCTTTGACACTGTTTACCACAACATTCTCCTGGAGAAAGTGGCTGCACATGGCTTGGACAGGTGCACTGTTTGCTGGGTAAAAACTGGATGGCCAGGCCCAGAGAGTGGTGGTGAACAGAGTTAAATCCAGCTGGCAGCCTGTCACCAGAGGTGTTCCCAGGGCTCAATTCTGGGGCCATTTAACACCTTTATTGATGGTCTGGACAAGCGGATCAAGTGCATCCTCAGTCAGTTTGCAGAGGACACCAAACTGGGTGGGAATGCTGATCTGCTGGAAGGCTCTGCAGAGAGATCTGGACAGGCTGGATTGATGGACCAAGGCCAGTTGTATGAGGTTCAATGAAGCCAAGTGCTGGGGTCCTGCACTTGTACCACAACAACCCCAGCAGTACTACAGGCTTGGGGAAGCTGCCTAGCAGGAGAGAACCTGGGAGTGCTGGTCAACAGTGGCTGAAGATGAGTCACCGTGTGCCCAAGTAGCCAAGAAGGCCAATGGCATCCTGGCCTGTATCAGCAGTACTGTGGCCAGCTGGACCAGGGCAGTGATTGTGCCCCTGTACTCAGCCACACCTTGAATCCTGTGTCCAGTTCTGGGTCCCTCACTACAAGAAATAGACTGAGGTGCTGGAGCCTGTCTAAAAGGCAACAAAGCTGGGAAAGGCTCTGGAGCATAAATCATATGAGGAGCAGATGAGAGAGCTGGGGTTGTTTAGCCTCAAGGAAAGGAGGCTCGGGGGGGACCTTATCACTCTCTACAACTGCCTGAAAGGAGGGTGTAGCCAGGTGGGGGTCAGTCTCTTCTTCCAGGTAACAAGTGATAGGACAAGAGGAAATGGTCTTGAGTTGTAAATGGCCAGGGGAGGTTTAGATTGGATATTAGGGGAAGTTTCTTCCCTCAAAGGGTTGTCAAGCCCTGGAACAGGCTGTCTAGTGAAGTGAGTCACCATTACTGGAGGATTTAAAAAATGTGTAGATGTAGTGCTTAGGGACATGATTTAGTGGTGGACTGGGAAGTGCTAGATTAAGGGTAGACTTGATCATAAAAATCTTTTCCAGCCTAAATGATTCTTTGATGTTTCATCCCTTGGGTTAAACAAAAAATCCTAGAAAGAGTTCTTAGTCTGCCTTAGATAAAAAATATTCTAAGCAGCCCTTTGTGAAGATCTAAATGGTAGATCTAAAGGCCTAAATGAAGATCTAAACTGTCCATTGCTCTTGAGTCTAGACTCTGGCTTTGTGGGGAGTTCTGTCATCCTGTTCTTGCATTTAATTTTATCTTTCATCTATGCAGGATAGCAAAATCAGCACCAGCATGCCAGTCCTGGATCTCATTGATGCCATCCAACCAGGGTCAATCAAGTATGACCTCTTGAAAACAGAGGACCTGAATGATGAGGAGAAACTAAATAATGCTAAGTATGTTTCTGCCAAGTGGCACTTAGCATAAGTTACCTGCTCAGACTGGCCTGACTCTGTCTTTAAAAACTACTCTGCTGTCATTTTGATCTGGCACAACCTCATGGGAGAAATACCACCTGAGTTAGAAGCATGAAGGCTGGGAGTTAGGTAGTAAAAAGAGTATCAATGGAAATGCAGTGTGTAGTGTTGTAGTTGCTGCTTCATAAATCCCTTGAAAGGATTGAAATCACTTGGTTTCACAAGCTCCTATTTTCTCATATGAAATTTAAAATTCTTTCAGAGATCAGGGAACAATGCCAACAAATAGTGAACAGGGATTAGTGACAGCTCTTTGGTCACCTACAGGTAGAACAAGGGCATATTTAAGCGAGAAAGGGGAGGACAGGATTCATGCCTGAAAAACTGCTTCTCTAGATGTGGATATTGATTTTTTTTCCCTGAATGCAAACAATTTCCTAGCAGAGAGTCAGTTCTGGGGGCATCTCCCTCTCCTTTCAGAGTTACACAGATCACCTCCTGGTCTGATCAGTTTAACTTCTCCTTTTCTATGTAGTAACTACAAAGGAGAAAAGGATGACTGTAAAGCAATCAGAGCTGCCATTATTTTTATAAAGACTTTGCCCACTGTTCTTTTTCCTTCCATTTCCTACCATCTGTTCTCTTTCTTTTCTTGCAATCCTATGTGTGTTTTTCTCTGTACTTTATTTCTTCATTCCTCTGCTGTTCTTTTCCTCATTTCCCACCCCTGTTCCCCCAGGTTCCCAATGCTTCTCTGCATTTTGGGGAAAATTTCACAAATGTATGTGCTCTGAAGTGGAAAGAACCTGGGATTTTCTAGCTTTTTTAAAAAAAATAGAAGAGACAAACTCTCTGGAGAACAGCCAGTGGCTCTGAGCAGGGAGATGAGAATGTCAACTTGCACTTTCTGGGTATGACTGAAATAAGTCCCGAAATGTTGATTTCCAACAATACTGATTTCCACTGGCATCAGCCTTCTGCTTGTATCTTTGCAAGTTTGTTTATGTACAAAGTCTGAGTCTCAGAGATTGAGGGGGAGCAAGATCATAATGGCTGGTTTTGAGGATAACCTTTTAGGGGATGGAAGATTAAATGTTTTGTACCAGGATCTGACCTGCAGTCTCCCATCCTGCAGGTAATCAGTGCTCTAACCATCACGGAATGCACTCTGCCTTTTATTAGAAATGTAGTTCTTTATGAACCTGTCTCATACATTCCTATAGAAAAGTTTAACTTTGGTAAATCAGTGAAACCCACTCTGGTATTGATCATGTAGGGGGAACATTATTGCTACTGCACTAATTTCTATCTTTATTTTTTCCTTTTTTTTCCCCACCCCTGCAATGCAGATATGCCATCTCTATGGCAAGAAAAATTGGAGCAAGAGTCTATGCCCTTCCAGAAGACCTGGTTGAAGTAAAACCCAAAATGGTCATGACAGTGTTTGCTTGCCTTATGGGAAAAGGAATGAAGAAAGTTTAAAGCACAAAAGACTTGCACTGATGCTGGTTATTCACCCTTTAGATTCCTTCGAACTGGATGCTGTTCTCTGTATCAAATAAATATGCAGGGTGCTCATGCTTTTAAGGCATGAATGTTATACATGGTTCCAGGCCATACAGAAGTTGTGTATTCACATGTATCCGGGAAATACTTTGTTGCTTGATTTCTTTGCCTTATTTTTCCACTTTGCTAGCTGTAACCATTTCATATTCCTAAACAAGTTTTCGACACTGAGGCCTAAGCATATCCTTTCATTAATGGATACCAGGGTTTTCTGTGAGAGGTCATCCAGTGACAGACAGCTTTTAGGATTATGAAATGTTGTACTCTGCTTCTGCCTGAAAATGTCATCATGCTTTTCGTAGCATTTCTGCCATACTTACCTTCAGTTTGTACCTGGGATAACAAAACAGGTTTCCTCAAGCCAATACAAGTAGTAGTGACTATTTCTGGAGCAGTAGGACCCTCTGAGGAAATTCTTGTGGAAAGAAAGAAGTGTTTGGTGTCTGTGATGTGTTGCTGGTATGTAAACTGAGCAGTACTTTTTCCTGCAAGTTATGCCTCTGCCATCCATGGCATTACTCACAGATTACATTACTGCTCACCGGAAAAAAACACACTGCAGCCTGGTCCTCCAAGGACATCCAAACTCTGGAACCTTTGCAACAAACATTCTCCAAGGGATAATTCATTTTTATGTCATAATACACTCTAAAAAGATTGCAAAGCATGATAGAAATGAAAACCATGTTAAAGAAACTAAGGGAATGTACTCAGTAGCAATACAATGAGAAGTGAACAAAGGGATGCAGAATGACATATTTATGTAGACAATAAAAATTCAACTCTGTTAAGTTCACAGACTTGCACTCAAGGGGCTGTGGCTCTGATTCAGGAGAGCATTTATACCTGTGCTAGCATAAGAAACACATACTAAAATGCTCCCCTGAACCCAGGCTGGGATCCTCAACAGAGCTAAATCAGCTTTGCTTTGCGGCTAACAAGGCACTGTAAATTTGCCTCAGTTGAGGTCCTAGCCCTGTCTATGGATAGTCAGTGGGATATATTTGCACTGAATCTCTTCCTTGGCATGAGACATTTACTGGCCTTTACGTGGATTTTACTGTGGTGAAATGCAGAAGGGGGGAATTTTGCCTTAATGCAATCCCGTTGACACAGTTCTCTCCCTCTCCCCCTCCCTTTCCTCCAGCCCTTCAGAACTGCCTTAACAAAGAACCAATATTCTATGACATGAGAAGTCTCTGCAAATAAAATGTTCTATAAAGCCAAATGTGTAGTCCTTGCTTTTAGTGGTGGATATGCTAGTCAGTGTGTGTCATGGAGCTGAAATGAGGACAGAGGTAAAAATAATCTGTGGGCTCACTGAGAATGTGTCTTCTGCATTATTATTGAAACCACAGATTGCAGAGAATGGAAAGAATTATTTCCTAGGCCATTTGTGGAAATGCCACTCTGAGACATTGCCAAAGATGGGACATTGTTCTGGCTGGACTTCCAGTATGATTTCCCCATTTAGTGCACTGCCCAACATCCTCTTCCTTTGCCCAGGTACCCATAAATTTTGCTTCTTTAAGCATTCTGCAATGCAAATATGCTGCTTTGTTTCTGCAGGAATGGCCAGATCCTGATCAGATCTGACTCCCCTGTTCCTCTTAAGAATTTAATACAGGATGGGAAAAGTACAGCATCCTAAAAGCCATTCTGTCTGGTCCCAGTATTTCCCAGTGCTTCCAGAGGAAGAGAACATCCAAAGTGTTATACAATGGAGATGTCACCCCAGCTTATTGCCCAGGAAGGGGGAGTTATGAGACCATGGCCTCTACACTACTCCTCCTCTTTTCAAGTGTAGCACCTGCTGTTGCCAGAGAAGAGGGGTGGCACTGAAAAGGCAGCTCCTCTCCCCTTGTGATTGACTTGGGAGTCCTTCAGAGGTAAACCAGAGAAGGAAACTGTGACTGCAGAGCTTCTCTCAGGTGGGATGACCATGTATTATATGAGTCACATGCATGTGTGTGTGTGTGTGTTTGCAAAATGAAGAGGCCATTTTTTGTTGGATACATGGTGTAGATCTGAAAGGACTGGGTAATCCTGCCTGAAGACAGCCCTGCTTCAGGTTCCTTGTTTCAGGGAGATGGTCTCACCCCAGACTCAGGGGCAGTTGTGAAGGACGAAGTAGATGACAGATTGGAAATGGCAGCAGAACCAAGGTGAGAAGGATGGCTTTTCCCTTGACCCCAAATGAATGCAGGCATCCCCAGAGAGTAGAAGGGATTTTCGGGCATTTTCCATTCACCAGCTCTTAGCAACTCAGCTTTTTGCACAGGGGTAGGATTTTTACAGGAGTCTGCTGAGGTCGGCAGAGAGGAGGCTTCCATACATCATGCATTTCCACTAGGCAAGGCGTAGGACTTAGGGGCTCTGGGGACAGAAGCTGCCTCTGCCTCTGCCTCAGGCTCTGAAGAGGGGCCAGGTGATGTAAGGTGTTATTTGAACCATGTTCTGTGGAAGGGGCTGCTTTTCCTCCTCCTCAGCATCCCAGCACGCTGGCACGCATCCCTCCCCGTTGGCAGTGCCTTGCCCGCAGGCTGCTTTGGGGAGCAGCATCGCTGAGCGCCAGCGCGCAGCTCTGCAGCAGGGACAGCTACCCACGAGATGGCACTCACTGCCCCCGGAGCTCCTGACACCGGCAGGCAGCAGCGCCAGCAGGGCGATCCTCCGAGAAACGCGGAAAAAATTGGAACCTGAGCTCTCGGCACAAAGCCAGCGCTCGCCAGTGCGCGAAAGGGACTAAGTGCTGCTGGCAGGGATATCGCAGTAAATACCTCCCAGATCTTCAGCCCTGGCTCTGGGATCACACTTGAAAAACGAATCTGTCGTGGTCCCAAAAGTGTGGGAATAGCTGCATTCTGGTACAGGAGTATAAATATTTTCACTTTTCAGTGCATTTCTGTTTAATCGAGTATTCTTACTTATTTGATGGCTTGAGGTTTTGCTTTCATGAACTGGTAATAGCAGCCTGTAATAAAGGTCTCTCTCAGCAGATGCTGAAGGCGTTAAGCCTATGACAAAAATACCAAACAGGATCTGGAATTTTTTGCTGTTGCTTTCCTTAAACTTTTTCCCATCCCTCTTAGAGAAAGCAGCTGTCTTTGGGATTCATTCCCAAATCAAGCTGGCTTTGTAAGCACTTCCATTATTGATTTTCATTGCACAATTAATCATAATTTTCAATGCTTCAAAAAGGCTTAGACATTCATACGAATAAAAATAAAGCATCAGCATTTAGACTAAATAGGAGAAAAAGCTATGAGGGCAATCAATCCATGTGCCTCAGGGTACAGTCTGATCACCAGATGGACTTAGAAAGAAATGTCCCCCCACAGAGTAGTAAAGCATAATTAGATGTATGATGAGGATTTTACACCTTCTTGTAAATCATCTACCCTAGCTAGAAATCATCTGTTCTAGCCTTAGAAAGGGGACGGCAAGCAGTATGGCTGGCTGCTGTGCTCTTGTAGAGATAAGGTTGTTTCTCTTTCCTCCAGAACTGGGACTGAACCAAAACCCCAACCTGACATCACTCGTCCTTCTAAGTGCAGCTTAACTCTGTTATAAGCCTAATCACAAACTTCAGGTATTGGTGTCCACTGCTGCCTAAATGAGCAGCAGCTTTGATCTGGCTTCTACTTGGAAAATAGGACCCTTGGAAAATAGGTCTCTGTCAGCTGGCTGCAAAAAGCACAGGAGCAGCACCGGTCCTACAGCAAGTACCAGTGATTGCTGCTTTCGGCTTGATGGAGAAATGGATCCTGGTGCCTCTGATCCTGCAAACCCATATGCTGAGTTGCTCAGAGTCAGCTCTCTGTCTTCTCACACTTCTGGCAGCCTCCTTCACCGTATGAAGAACAGACTTGCCAAGAATTTGGGAGCATTTTCCTTCAGGCTGCTCAGCCACTTAAGCCCAGTGCTTTTCAGGCAAGCAGACAAGGCAAGCAGCAGAGTGTAGCACCACTGAATGCCTAACTCTCCTTGCCTGCTGTGTGGTGAGCCACTTTGGAGCTAAAGTTTATCCACAAACCTAAGAAGCTGTTCATTAAGCAGGACATGAATCAGAAGAGCACTGTGTACTGGTAAGGTGGCATCTGTGGACTTTGTACAGCTTAATGTGAGAAAACTGTGAATTAGGGCCAAGCTCACATTATAATGCTCTCAATTTTTTTAATAATTGTCAATCAATGCTTGGTGGTGGTTCTCTTCTGCCACCAGGAAAAATGTGTTATTCACCTGGCAATTCCTTTGCTGCTCTAAAAGTAACACACAGCCCTTAGTTCTCACCAAGTAAAATGACTATATTTATAAAGGACTGTTTTTCATTGCATCTTATTTACTTTTTGTGCCCTGATAACTTTTCAAAGTGCTTTATGGGAAATCTAATTTGTTCCCAGAGTGCAAACTACTATTACTATTCTAGATCCATGATAAATTTTCCAAAGCTGAGAAAGGCCAGAATTCACACAGGCCTCTGCTCACAGGTGATGCTATGTCTGAAATTTGTGGAAAGAGCAGAAAGCTACATAACCAGTCCCACACAGACACACTGAACTCCTTCAGGACAGGCACTCATTTAGTGCATTTGCAAAGGATCTAAGGAAATACAGCAATGAATATCTGTAAATGCATAAAGCACAGAGAGGAGCCCCACACATCCACTCTGGAAATCTCCTAGCAGGTGCTTCACATGTGTGGTGCTGCTTTGATTCATGCAGGCAGAAAAGCAATGTGAAAATGAAAAGCCAAACACGCTGCATGTCTGAGAGGTGGTGGAGAAGACTTAGGAGCATCAGCCTTGCCATGCCATCTCCTCAAGGCCTGTGTTTGCTTGGGTGTCAGTGAAACCATCCTGTGGTTAGGTAATGTGCCAGTGAAAGGCTCAGTCAGCCACAGCACGGCAAACAGAGACTCCTGGGGAGGGATGCAAGCCCTGCCCACCAGTCCTACATCCACTGCTTGCTGCACTGTCAAATCACAAATGGCATCAGGGAAATGTGGCCTCAGTGTCCCATAATGCTTCTCAGACCTACCTGGGGTGATGCTATCCATGCAGTGACCAGATCTTGCATACCAGTCAAATGCCTCCTGGAAATTTCCAAATTTGCAGAAACTTCACAAATTTGTGGTTGCAGCCGGATTCTAGAGGAGTGATGGTTGTCTCTGCAGTGTGGATCTGCTTGCACAGACTGACGGTGGTGGCGACCACACCAGCTGAGAGGGGTGAATGAAAGAGGGCAGGACCTTTGCTCTATGGGGTTTATCTTCACCAGCATCCTCAAACAGGCCCTGGCACCTTTCAAACAGGTCCCATCATTCTCCAAAAGCCCAAAGGAATGGTCCACTTTTCTAATCTCTGCCAGATGCCATGCAAGAAATGTGAGCAAGTGCAAGGAGTGCAAAGAAGAAAGAAAATTCTGTTGATCCAGCCAGAGACAGGCAGAACACACCACTGCTCCAGGGCTAATTGCATTCTGGATATGTGCACACATAACCTTTGTACGTAGGGAGGGAGACAGGTGTGCATCCATTCACGTGCAACTTGGCCAAAGCGTGCTCTCTGTAGGTGGCACTTGGACACCTTCCTCAAGTGCTCAGAAGTTCTGCTTGGAGTGCTCCTGGGACTCTCTTTGATATCTTTTGTTTACCAAAATAAAACTTGCCTTGCTAGTGCTCCTTGCTTAGACGCTGGCAAATCAGTCAACATGTACCGGCAAAAAGAAAACATGAGTCACTTGGACAAGGTGTTGTTTGGGTGGTAGTTTATAACAGACCTTCAGGAAGCAGAGCTCATGAAGAAAGTGTTTAAACAGTACAGACACCTCCCCACTTACCCCAAACCATGCATACACTATAGCAGCTTTCTCTCTGCTAACCCAGGAGAGCTGACCAGCAAAGAGAGTAAAATAAAAGATTTAATAAATAAAATAGGTTGGCACAACAGAGTCCTCACAAATGCCAAGGAAATATGTATTTTCAGCCTCTGCTCATTCCTATCAGCCATGATTGAAACATCCTGCTGAGGTGTTTCCTCCCAGGTTAATCCATCATTTTCTAGCACAAGCAGCATCTGACTTTTATATTTGAGGATGATGTGAGGGAGAAAAGCCAGAACAACAGAAATTTAGCCATAGTCCAGATTTTCCCCTCCTGGTGGTTTCACGGGCTGCAAAATTGTTTCCTGAATGAAATAACAGAGGTTGGTGACATTGCCCATGTATGCAAATGATCACAGTGTCCTACAAAGATTAATTGGTTCATGAATAAAGATGAGGAGCTGAGGTGTGCAGGGAGAAATCATTTATCAATTATATGCCTTGGAAAACTGAAAGATGATGCAGCCTTAACGGCTGAATGGGTTTGAAAGGGGGATTTGTAAATTGAGTTCTAATTCTGTTCTGCCACATTCATAATAAAGAGCTGTTACACTAATTGCATCCTTGTGTGGCTCATGAGCAACAGCACTCAGCTGCATCACACAGTGAGCAACAGAGACCAGAGTTTAGTTAGATTTTAGTCATCTTCTGCCTCATGTGGGAAGGATGCTCCCTGGTTACCTTTGGCCTCATCAGTAGTGATAATGCACAAAAAAAATGGCAAGAGCCTATCAGCAATTTTCATGAGATTATTTTGCATTTGAATCTGAATTTAAACAACCAGTAAGGACAGCACAGACTCACTTGGCTTTTATGTTTTGCTTCAGTCACATGGATGCATTAGCATGATTACCCATCCCTGGAGGGACTCCCTGATTAACTGGAAACAAGAGAATCCTGGAGGATCAAAACCATAACAGACTATGCTAATCCCAAACAAGGAAAAAGATCAGAGGGATGTGGTTGCTGATAACAGCTGACCTCTGCTCCTCCTGCCCCTTGTGAGTGCTTGTTAACAGGTTTACTGTTACAAACAGACAGCACCAGCCTAGCATGGGCTTTAGCACACACTGAAATACAGACTCAGATCTGAGAATCTTGATGAGACTTGTTATCTAAAATCTTGCTGCTGGATACTGTGCAAGCCCCAGGATCAAAGAGGACAGTCACACTTAGGTCACAGTTGAGTATAAAGGAAATCTCGTGACAATTGCGTTGCTGAAAACGGGTGAGAACCACTTATGAGAGTCACTGGAGATTACTCAGTGGCACTGCTACATCTGGCTGCAGCAGTACAAGAAGTTGCTTCTTTGACTTGTTTTATCTGACAGCTTTCCAGGGGCTGGCTCTCTTTCACCAAAAAGAGCAGCCTGCAGGAGCCCAGCATGATGACCAGGCACAGCCCAGCATCCCAGCATGTGCTGAGGGGTCTTGAGCAATGATAGATATCCTGACTTAGCAGGGACATGAGTGCTGGCTCTGCTGCTGCCACCATTTTGGGCACTGACATTTTAAACCACCACACAAAGATGTGCCAGGGCCTGGTCTGGCTGAGGTACAGCACCCAGTCTCTGTCCAAGGGACGCTGGTGTTACTACATGTGAATGTGCAGAGGGAGAAGAGAGACAGCGTTCAGCCAAAAGAGTGAAGACGTCTCTTTAGAACTGCCTTTAAATTGTGATTATATTTTTTAAAGCAATATAATAATGGCATCAGGAGGCTATATATATTACCAGTCCTAATTCCCAGATGCAAATTTTTCAACAGAGAAATCAAGAGAATACTTTGTTAATTATCTGCTCTGAAAACCAAGACCTGCTCATCCCTCTTTAAATGAAAGCCTGTGCATCTCCCAAAGCGACCCTAAAAGTTAACACAAACCAACACAACTGAAATTGTCCCCCATTAGTACAAGGCCTCTGGTCATATTTGCTATGGCAACACTTGCAAGTATCAGGTCAGCACAGCCCATGGATTACCCAGTGAGAAGGAATAATTAATCCAAGTGCAGCAAAATCTTTGAACTCTGACAGAATTTTTGACCAAGCAGCTCTTCACCAGGGAATGCTGAGTCAGCAGAAGCAAAAAGGTTTGCTGGAAATTATCAGTTTTGATGAATTTCCCAATTAGAGAAAAACAGATTGGTTCAAGAAAGGAGGATTTCAAATCTCCTCACATTCAACTAAAACCTCACCTTGCAACAGTTTCTAAATTGAGTCTCATTTCCTCCAGGTTTTAAAAACAGTCTGTAGAAATGCAAGTTAATTTTCAATAAAATAATTAAAATGCCTTAGGAGGAAATCAAGCAACAGCTAAAATTCTCAAAATTAAATGTTTTTATTAACTCAATTGTTTTACAGTTGCCCTTCACAGTTTTTTTTAAGACTGCATTTTTCTTCCCACATAAGCTGGGAAATACTTCCCAGGTTCTCAGAAGTCCTCGAAGGCTATTAAAAGATTTACTGCTGCAGGTAGAGCTTCCTCAAACACCTTTTTTTTTTTTCCTGTATGAAATATTTCCTTTGCATGCCAGAAACCAAAAAGCAAGTAGGAAATCAGTAGCCTTCAAACACTGTGTAAACAGTCTCTTTGCAATAAACTGGATAATCTCCTGGAAAAGCAACCAACACTAAAAAAAGTCTTACAACTACCATTTGTCTAAAACTATCCTCTTGGGTAGACAGCAGAAGGTGTTCCCTTTTCCCACTTAATTAACACCCTAAGACATGTAGAGATATGATCCTTTCCTTTCCTTCAATAAGAGCAACCCAACTCCATCAGCTTTTCCATCTCTTCTGTTAAGCCTAGCTCAGCAGATCAAATTTTTCTTCATATCTGTGCATGAAACAATTCCACATGAAATAGTGTCTGGATGAACAAGCTTTGTCTCCTGTATTTTATTTTTATTTGACAGCTTCCTTTTGCCTGTGTGAGGTAAGAGTATCTGAACCACTGGTTTAAAAATCAACTCTTCTGTCAGAGTGCTGCCCACTGCCCTTGCTGGGAATGGCCTCTGTACCTTATCAGAACTTCCTGTTTGTTTGAACAACATCTAAAAAGATAAAATAAGAACTAAAAAGTCTAGGTAAGGCATCAGTGATTTCACTTTCCATGAGCCTTTCTTTGCCGTTCCTTTTGGTGTCTGGTTTGTGCTCAGCTCCAGTTTGGGGATTTTCAGTGTTAGTGTATTTTCACAGAGACATTAACCCCAGCATACCCACTGGGGAGCATGATTCACCTCTGTTGACTTCAGTCACCTAAAACTCAGTTGTCTGGCTTCTTAGGACAGGGCTGCCCTTCTGAAATAATTAACACAAAAAAACCCCAAAAACCCAGGGCTGTGTTTGACTTCCAAAGGCCTGGCTGCCTGCTTAGGTGGAGAATTGGCTCTGATCTGGACCACTCCAGAGCTGTTCTGGAGGATGTTCATGGATGCATTACCTAACCTTAGCTCCAGGGCTTGTTCCCAGGCATTTTTCACCCAGGGTGTAGCTATAACCCTAAGATACACCTAGTGTATCAAATAATCAAATTAAATCATTAAATCAAATAATTTAGTTCCCCCATTCACACCCAGGTCTTGGCTTCCTGGTGTCCCCGTTACATACATCTTGACTCACTCCTCAGTCCTGTTCTGGAATGAATTCCCTCTGGAAGAAGACTTGAACCAGGATAATTAGCTGTGTCTTAGTCAAGTTTGGATTTGCTGTTCAAGCATGGAAGAGAAATGAAGATCATCTATTCTGGACATGCCAAATTCACACAGCTTTTCAGCATGTCCTGTACAGATAACTGTGGATAGAGAAATGAGAAGCAAATCTTGGGGGCATGCAAAAATTAATAATAATGAGATGAAGTGCCACTTTTTCTTGAGAAGTAATCTTATGACATCCATAAGGAAAATACATGGATGTCAAAGGACCAAAAAAACGTATGTCTCACTTGCTCCTTGTTTTCTCTGCTAGCAAATGCCAGGAAAAGAAGGTCTCTTGTTCAGAATTTTTCTGTTTGGACTTAACCTCATTCCCACTGCTTTGAAGCAGATTCATGCTTGGCTGTGATGTCTTATAAGAGAGATGGATGCAAAGCATGCTGATGGACCTCCACAAATATTAGAGGATTACAAAAGCTTTGTGCTTGCTGTTCTTTCTTATGTCTGTGGTTTGTAGCTGCAATAAAATAAAAGGCTGAGATGACAAAGTGATTTGTCAATATGAAAATGTTCAAAATGTATTTTATCCTCTTGTACATGGACGACATCAATATGAGCAGCACCTCCCCAGGGAGCTCTGTCATATTGACTTAGCCACCAGGAGCTTGGGGTTGAAGTGAGAAGCAATATTAAATTTTAACTACTCTTTAAATAACATTTTTAAAATCAATAATGTGGGTCCTGAACCCTCGGCTTTCCTATTGCATTTGGTTTTGTTGTGAATGCAATGAAGATGAAGTTTTACCTGCTCTTTTTTACCTTTTTTATCTTGGTTCCAGAGAAGCATGTCTTCACTATTCCAAGGTAAAGAACTGCTGATGCTACTGGGCATTCTAGTGTGTGGTGGGTGGGACAGGGAAAGTATTGATGCAAAATAATTCTGAGTTGCATGAGAAAACATTTGTCAAAGGCTGACATATATTTATTGTCCTTGTAATTGGATACGTGGTTCAATTTAACATAAAGATGGTGGGGGAAATGAAATTATTTTAAGTCTTCTTTGCATCCATAAATCCTATGTTTTTAATCATATTAAGACTACTCTTTTTGGTCTAAGTGCAAATCAATTCTGTTCATTCAGTACTTTTGAATGCCAATAAAGGGCATTTTGAAACTTAATGGGAAAAATAATTTGCTTCATTTGCCTTAAAACAAGATCTTAAATGAATTACTTCTTGAGGTAGAAAGAGAAACCATTTCAGAAAGTGCTAACAATCTGTTTTCTTTCCAAAGCAGCTTTTATGATGGTTTTTCCAGGCATAAATCATTTTTGAATAACCATTTGGTATTTGTACAATGTTTCAGAAGCAGCTTTATTGTTACCTATTGATAAACTTCAGAAATGCCCTGAAACCAAATGCTTTCTTTAAACATGAGAACATATGTCAGAGATGAAGACAGGCAAAGTGCTTTTATTTTCTGCATATACCACTGGTTTAAAAACCTGAAATGTTTTAACAAGTAGAACTAAAAGAATAAGTTCCTCATGTGGTGATTTTAAGCAAAGCTGAACAATCTAGGATTAAATACAACCTGCTCCCAGAATTAAAATATCTACATAAATAAAATGTGAATTATTTCTCGTATCCCTCCTGTGATTTTGCACCACTCTGCAGACCTGTGAGAGGTGACCACCATTGAGTTCATGCCTTAAAAAGAGGATCTTTCCTCTCCCTTTGTGATGCAATCATATTTTGTTGTGGATTGCTATGGAGGTGGGAGGGTTAAAATAGGGGGAAACAAACATGGTTTTAGGTGAATTCAGTGAAAGGATATTGCTCTGTGCTACTTGAAGATTTATTTATTTCATGTTTAAATAGAACACTGAATATCTGACTCTTAAAGAAGAATATGGTGTTTCCCACCGGAAAGCAGGAGCCTAATCCCCCCAGCCCCAGTTATGAAAATGGCTAAAATAATGAGATTCATCTGACCAGATGAATTTTTACACAGCTTTGTGTAGGAACAAATCCCCTTTACCTTTCTGTACAGCTAGTGGGGAAAAATATGTGTATTTAGAAGGCCATTAATTTCAGGTTAGCACACACATCTAAATTAGCTCAGGTTAACCCAACCCCTAAAGTGCCTGTTTCTTTATTAAGATAGTGCCTAGCTCAGATGAAGATATCAAACCCACCTAAGAATAACTGAAACGTAACTTACTCACTTACAGGGTAAGATCTGAGTATGGTAGTGTAGGGATGGCAGCTGGACTTCTACCAAGAGGTAAAAGGGAAAGGAAAAAGATATGGGAAACAGGGACAGAGCCCAGTGGGTCTTAAAAAGAACACTGGAAGAAGGAATGAGAAGGCTCTTTTCAAGGACAAACTGAAAGCAATCAGGGAAGAGGACATGAGAACAGAAAGAAAAGAGATGGATTTGAGATGACCAGGTCCACCTAAACAGGGGCAGCAGCAAGGAAGCTGGGGGTAGAGGACTGATTCTGAGCTTGGTATAAGGGTAATAATTAAAGCTTTTGTCTGGCTCTTTTCTACAAAGAAAGGGAAAGAAGACAGATGAAAGAGGGTACAATGCCAAATCAAAGCAGGGGAACTGAGGAGAGCAACAACTACAATTTTGGCTGTTAATACTCACCACACTGAAGTGCTGGGGCAGAATTTTGATCAGCTTATTCAGTGTATTCAGGTCTTATCACAAGACTAGGGAGGAATTGTAACACCTATTCAGTATTTACGACACTCGGATGAAATATTTGTGCAACAAACAGTGGAGTACAAATACACATCAGCTTCCCCATTATGGTGCTCTCAGGCTGTGGGAATCTTGCAATGAAACCAGAAGCAGCAGGCCTTTTCTTGGGTCCTATGTGAAAATATTCCCTCAGCTATGAGAAGACATTCATTTTTAAAGTAACCTCAAACACACTTCAGAGTGCACTAAAGAAATAAGTAAACTGCCCACCTTGCCTATCCCTGATTGTTTTTTGATGTTCTGTCAAACAATGGTGGAGGCAAAAATAGGGTTGGCATGCTGTTGGTTCTGCATGAGAAACAACAGTGATTGCTTGGAGCCTGGCTAAAAGTAAAGATGAATCACCTGGTTGCCAGATGCTGTCAGTTTTCTGCTTGAAATCAGTCACAGCAACAAGCTGTGACAATCATGTTATGCTGCCTGAAAACCCTAATTTTGAGAGCCCTGCTTGTTTTCTTTCAGGACAGCCATTGCAGAGAGGGCTGGCAGGGACTTTGATCGTGCCTGGTTTATACAGTGCCACCAGTCCCACGTCATTAGATGGCTGAGAGCCACCCCAGCCCAGGAAATGGAAAGAGGGGTCTGATATTACCCTGAGCCTCCTTCTACACACATAAATTATTTTAATTAACTATCCAATGCAATTTTTAACTATATGACTTGCAGGACACTGATGATCAGGATTCAATACAGAGTGCTGGTTTTTTCTTTCCAGCAAGTGAATTTTGCTTCTGTCACCAACAGTGGCATCAGGCATGGAGTAGCTGGGAAGAACCATGTCATGTACAGCATGTCCAGACCATGGTTTTCAGATAGAAGGGGAAAATAAGTTCCTGGGAAAAGATGGGGAGGACAGTGGTGCAGACCATCTGAAACAATACCAGCAGAGGGACACAAATGAGGACAGCAGAAGAACTTGCTGAAGTAGCAATGCACATCTACAAAACATCATGTTTGGTTTTCGCCAAACCTGTGAGGGCTTTTGGCAGACTGGGAGTGCTGATGTCTCTGCTGAATGGTGACTGAGAAACTCAGGGGACAATAGAGAGCCATCTTCCTGTTCTCAGCTAGTTTTCAACTGCTGCTGCTGCTGCACTGTGGATTAGCTGGGGCTGGTGGCTGTGGTGCTGGTGCCAGCTCCCAGGAGCAATCTCAGTGTTCAGCA
The DNA here is from genome assembly GCA_013399945.1 of Ploceus nigricollis. Classification (NCBI taxonomy): domain Eukaryota; kingdom Metazoa; phylum Chordata; class Aves; order Passeriformes; family Ploceidae; genus Ploceus; species Ploceus nigricollis. The sequence continues at coordinate 414,411 of VXBC01012147.1, forward strand.
GTAAATATTGGTTACCAAAGCCCTGCACCATCTCTTTCATGGATTTTACTGATTGGTAGATGCAGAGGCTGGAACCAGATTCAGCATCTTCACTACTGGAGTTGTCTTTGGGTTCATGGCACCCAAGCCAGGGAAGATGAGAGAGGACAAGCCTGCTTCTTCCCTTTCGAATGAACTGGAGTTGTTCCAAGTACCTCTGCTTTACCTAAATACCCTTGTTTTTCAGGGATGAAGTTTTGTGGGCTCTCCCACAAACCGATGAACAAGTTGAAGCTCTTCAGGATGTACTGAACACCACTGAGGTAAGCAGATTATTCTGTCGCTCTGAAATCTAGGCCAAATTTTCCCCCCAGGCGCCCTAATACTGCCTCTCCCTCACAAGAAAGATCTAGCCCACTTCCATTCATTTGTTCTAATACATCAGCTCAGGAAATGCTTGGTTTTAATTTCTCACTACCTTCTGATTTACATGTGTTTACATAATGTTTCAGTAATGAATTATATTGGAGCTCATACTTCAGCAATTGATTTTGTGTATTAAGGCACTGCAAAACTGGGAAAACACCAACACACAGTAAGTAGAAATACATTTGCCAGGGAACCTCAGCACTTTTGACCAGTGTGATCATGACCTATATATGGCTTGCACATCTTTGAAGATCAGGACTGGATTTTTGTGGTATATTTTTAAATGTAGCATCTAGAAGATAAAAATATCTTAAATAATATTTTTGTATTATTATTACTTCTATCTTTCATTAGATAAAGGAGTATTTAATTAAACTGAGACATCTCTTTTCTCGCCCAATCACACCCTCCCAGTCTGAAGTCAACACTGCAACAAAGGTGTAACCAATCAACATAATTTACAGGATGACTGAGGATGGGTTTCATATGACTAAGAGCTTTTAAAGGTGTCTACGCCCAGTCTTTCTCTGTCTTTCTTGCCTCCTATTCATTTTACGCCCACCCTAAAATCCTTCTGCTGTCCCTACTAGTATCTTCTAATCCTTCCCTTAAGTTCTCAGAAACATTTTGATAACCTTCCTTGCTCTTTTCCACCTTCACAAGTCAAGTCACATATACATCTCTTTTTCTGTACCAATATAAACCTCCGCTCCTCCATCTTTTTTTTTACTACTGTGATTCTTCACTTTCTTGTACACAGGAACCCCAAGAAGTCAGGAAGGACTGCAGCACATTCAATGCACAGAGGGCTTGTGGTATTTTCTTTCAAGTCATTTATGGGAATATGCAAACCAAATATTTTTCATGGGTTATAAACCAGATAATTTGTTTCTATTACTATAAATTGGAGAAGGTATAAGAAAAAACCAGAACAGGAATGACAATGGGAAAGGGAAAGGGAAAGGGAAAGGGAAAAGGAAAGGGGAAGGGTAGACACAAACAGTACCTCCCAATCAATTTTAATGGTTACCATTTATTGTTCAAACAATATTCCTTGTGCAATTGAACAATAGAGGGAAAAAATAAACCCTATTGTCTGGTGACTTCATGCTGTATGATGCCCTAAAAATGCATCCAAGAATTATGCTGACTTTTTTCACACTCTAAATTTATGCCTAATTTACTGGTCACTGTCACCCCCAGATCTTTTTGTATTATTGGTTCTGAAGTTTCAGTCTTTTATTGAATATGCTGGCTTCTGATTTTATTATGGTAAAGTATTTAATTTTACCAAGAACAATCTCATTTTCTTACTTTTCTCCAATTTCTAATCTCTGTATTACTTCTTCAGCTTGACTTATATTCAAACCCCTTCTGGCACTTATTTCCTCCCTGATCAAAGTCATCAAAGAATACAATAACTACAAAGACTGGTCTGATCTTCATTAATTCTCCAAATACCCTCAGGGAAAATAACTCTCAGCAGACTTGAAAACATGTAACATAATAACCAGCTAAGTATATCTATTATACTAGAAATACTATCTCAGAAAAGGTTATGTTCTTGTCTTTGTTCTTGATTTATGAATTTCTGTGCAGAAGTCATTATAAACCTTTCTTAAATACATACATTTCACTTCCAGAAGTAGCAAAATGCTACACATCACAAGGAATATTAAACTGCTTGTTACGAGCGGTCTCTTAAATTGAAAACATATGCTTTGATTATTTTCAAAATGCTTATTAAATGTTAGTAAGAATATTTTTTCTTTCCTCAGTAAAAAAAAAAATAAAATGTTTTTGGAAAATTTGTAGGTCATTCTCTGGCAGCCGGTTGTGGTTGGAAACATCCAGAAGGGCAGAGAAGTCCATTTCTATGTCAGGGCATCCAACATAAATAGCATAAAAGCTCAGTTAAGGCAACTGACCATCCAACACAAGTATGTATTTTTTATTTGTTGTCATGAATGATTCTGTAAAATTGTTTGTCATTTATTTAACAGGAGGTTGTGCTCTTCCTTTGTTATTCAGAGTCTTGATAGGAGATGTTCAAGGAATTATTGAAAAACAGACTGTCAATGACACAGTCAATGTTCGCGGATCTTCCTCATACTATGAAAACTACCATTCGATGAAAGAAGTAAGCTGTTTTTGTTGTGAACATGTCTAGATGTGCAAAGGGTGAAATTTGTCTCATGGCTGAGAATGGATATAAAGGGAAAGAAATCATCAGCAATTAATAATTATCATGTATTGCACAACAATTAAGAGTTCTATTTATTGTAATGCTTTCATAGAGAGAGAAAGAAGCACCAGACAAAATCTCTCATACATGTATTGCCTCAAACTGTAATTCAAAGGCAGTATATACAGAAGCAAAAGGAAATCACAAAACAAACATGTAAATATTTAAAACATTAAATCAATAACTATTTAAACAAATAGAACCAAACAGGAATTTCAGGGCTACATGTGGACTGTGTTGTGACTGCATCTTACAGTTGGTTTTAACAAAAAATTAGAGTCAGGCATGTGATAGGTAGGTGGAATTATTAGTTTTTCTTTCCCATCAGATAAAAATTTTGGGAGGTAGAATGTGAATTTAAATCTAGACTACTTTCAGGGAGGAAGGAAAACAGTAAAAAGAAGATCCACTTACTAACTTCACCCTTGCAGATATATCGTTGGATAGACGCAGTAGTGAAAGTCCACTCTGATCTCCTCCAGAAAATATATATTGGATCATCCTATGAAAAGCGACCGCTTTATGTTCTGAAGGTACACCTGTGACTTACTGCAAAAATTTTCCAAGTACTACTGTAAGCAAATGATGGGGTTTGGCCAGGACATTTCCTTGAATCTATGCCTACATTTTTTTTTTGCTGATTTTTAGAAGTCCTAAGTTGTTCTAGTAAGATGTGTTACCGTTGCAAATGCATTTGACCAGATTAGGTTCCTCTCTGGGTCACAAGGAAGTTACCACATCTAGGCCATCATGCAAAGGCATGAAATACTGGATACCCTCCTCTGTTGACAATGAAGCCAATCTAGTTTGTTGCCCTGCACAGCTGATGGCAGATTCACCTGAGCTCTACAGCACCTGTAGTCTTGGTGTCTGTGTTAGGACTTTGCAAGCAGCCTGAATGGCTCTGACTGTATGCAAACCTAACCAACAGCTGCATCCTGGCCCAGGATCAGTCTGAGCTCTCCTTTCAAGACAGATGCTTCTTCTTCCATCTTGGTTACCTTTTCACTTAGACTTTTATGTGATACCCTTTACAGTGGTGACATTTGAATGCAATCTCTCTTTTGTCAGATTTCTAAAAGCAAGGAAAAATCAAAAAATGCCATATGGATTGACTGTGGTATCCATGCTAGAGAATGGATTTCTCCTGCTTTTTGCCTGTGGTTCGTAGGTCATGTGAGTACATAATCACATCTGATTACTGTTTTCAAAGCAAAGCAAAAAATCTTGATGTCATTTACCTTTGTCCAATTGCATTCTAGGATCCATAGAGCCTTAATCCATTTACTCCCACAACACCAACACATGATATTTATGTCTAAGCTGCAAGCATAGCAGTGTGTGTGTGTGTGTGTGTGTGCGTGCGGATCAGTAGATAAGAGTACGTGTGTGCGAGAGAAAGTCATTGGGAGCGAATGCAAAGGAGCTCAAATGTATTATTAAGTATGAAAGAAACCTCAAAGTATGTGCAGCAAATTCAACAGAAACATTTATTCTTATGAACAGTCAGGGATGGAGAGGGCATGCCAGAAAAAGCACACGTTTGGTAATCTGCTAGGGCCATGTCTGTACTGCTGCGTGGATTGCAGGAGTGGTCTTGGCTCTGAGTCACACAGCACATGGTGACTTGTGTCCATGTTACTGCAACTGGCACTGCCTGGAGCAGGTCAGAAGACACAGAGGGTGAGCTCAAGCTGTCCTACAACCTTTGGCTCTTCTCTACGTGCCTTCCTAGAGCAATAGGTACCCCACACTTGCCTGCTCCAGACATGGCACAGCTCTACACCAGCAATCCACTGGCGGTGATGTATCACCTAATCCTGTGTCTGCTTCTACTGCTCCTCCTGACTCCATGTTTTTCATTTGTGCTCCTGCTTTTTTTCTGGATCTGCAGAGAATAAAGCCACATAAGCCACGTTCTTTTGAAGGTATTATCCTTGCTAGTGACGCCCTCATGTCAGACCTCCAAAAAATGACCAACAACACCCAGCTGTAGTACCAGTTCATAGAAACTAGAAAATCACTGATGGGTTGAGCCTGTGGATTAATCACTGATGGGATGGGCGTAGATCAACCAGCCTTGACGTGTGGCCACAGACAAATAGGCACAGCTATCTTTAGTATCTTTATTATCTACACTGCTCAGGAAAGGGAACAAAGGTGCAGCAAAAGAAACAACATCCACAGTTTACAACTGGATTTTAAAATACATTGCCTTGGTCTTGTTGAACTTAAGGCATCTCTACTCAACGCCTTATGCTGAGCTGCTGACCCAGTCCCTGGTATGGACCAGGAAAAGGCTTCTGAGGCCTTTCTGGCCCAGACAAGGTTGCCCATTTTGCTCAGTTAATGTTCTGAGATATTATTTATTATTACTTTTTCACAAAAGCAAAGTTCACAGTAAAAATAAACTAGATGATACTGAGACTTCACAGTCACCAGTACTGTAGTCAGAGAAACAACATAAGACGAGTCCTTGAAAAGTGAATTATGATTTGGCCATGATGGAACTAAATAATGTGGATGATGATGATGATAACAATAATCTCAATAAAAAAATAATAAATGTATTTATTTTTGTTATCAGGCACAACTATAAAATCTCAATGCCTAAAACATTTGAAAGGATATTGCAGGAGTTAGGGACAGATACAGCTGAATGTACCTTGTGACCCAGTGATAACCGCAGCTTGCAAGGCTCCACTGGATAGAAATGCCTTTTCATGCTGCTCCAAATAATTACCAGCTGCGCTGTCATTTTGCCAGTGACATGTCCCTGCAGCATTTTTCAGAAGTAACAAGCTGAACATTTAGGTTCTCCATTCCTTTGATCTAATTTACGTGGTTTAAATTCAAATTTTGTTTCTGTATCTCTTCATGAAGCAATGTTTTAAAATCTAACATTAATACACATCTGCACACATGCACTAAAATCATCAGCTCTCCCTAGCAAATCCTAGGCATTCTTTATAATGGGTCCACTTTTTATAATTTAATTTTGTCATTAAGATTGTAGAAAGATTGACATTTCTCATTTAGTCAAAGGAAGCCCATTGCCTGAGGATAACTAGGAAGGATTTAAAATGAAAAAAGGTGATTTAAGTAAGGCATAAAGAAAAAACAAGGATGATGAAGGACTTAGTCTATTCTAATAGTAACAAACCCACTCATCTAGATTAAAATTTATTTCTTTGTCATGGACCAACAACCAGGTTCAGTATCACTAAAGCCTTCAAAATAAGCTGTGAGGCAAAATTAGCAATGTAGATCATACTGACTTGTCAACAGTTGCATTAAACTCACAATGCAACCAGAATAAATAATGTTATGTATGGCAGCCATTTGAAATATTACTTGTTATTTTGGAGCTTGGTGTATTTTGGGCAGGAGGGAAGGTTTCTATTACTTACACAGGCAGCAAAAGCTCAAACCTTCCTATTAATAGGCTTCATTTCTGTCTCATGACCCCCCGCTAACACTAAAGTCAGTCTCTGACTGACTGTATCAGTTTTTCCCTGTGGCACTTCTGAGCAGAGAGCTTCTTTGCTACTTAACCATTTCCATGATGAGCCTTATCAGACTCAGGTAGACTGCTCTGATAGCTGCACAATTATTTTACACATGCCACCAGGTACCTTTGCAGGAAGGTAAGAAAAATAACAATTACAAATGCTTTTAATATGTTTACCCTGTGCTTTATAGGCAATCCATGTGCGTGAGAGAGATCGGACAATGACAACACTTCTGGAGCACTTCGATTTCTACATCATGCCTGTGATAAATGTGGATGGCTATGAGTACACATGGAGCCATCCCTCTGTATGTAGACTTTTTTTGAAAGGTTGTTCAAGGTACTGATTTGCTATTTATGGGAATTATCATTGTGCATGGTTAGGGCATAGTTATCATCCTGGAACTGCACATCCCAAACTTATTCTGTGCTTGGAATTTCTGCATCTTTCCCCACAAAAAGTTGGATTTGTGCTCCTAAACTCACATACCTAGCCATACAGTATGTCTCCTGCCCTCTTTTCACAGTCCAAATTCCATTGAAATCAGAATGGGATCACTTCTGATCCTACCCAACATTTCCTTTTATCACCCAGGCTTGCTGGCAAGCAGATTGTGGTTTTAGAATCTTCCTTGGTCTTCACTAGCACAGGACTGTAGAGGCACACGTGAGAAGTCACATTTAACTAACCAGTGAGGTGATGCATTGACTTTTTCAGCATTTTTCCCTGAACGTGGCTTGTGTGTCTCTTCCCATAGAATCGGCTGTGGAGAAAAAGCCGCTCCTCGCACGGTAACAGCAAGTGCATTGGTACTGACATGAACAGGAATTTTGATGCACACTGGTGTGGTAGGACATGATTTTCTTCCTGTTGTACCCTGCCTCACTTGTGGCCATTAAAATTTTTGATTTTGAAAACATTTTCAGCTACTGTTCCATGAAGTTAGTACAAAGACAAATGCAGCAGTGAAACCGGTGAAAACTTTCCCAGCTTTAGATAATTCTTTCTGAGACTCAGGATTTTTCCAGATGACATGCCATGGAATAACCTCTTCCCAGCATAACAGAGCCCCTTGCATCACACCATGACACACCTGGGGGTGGCTGTTGTTGGGAAGAAAGAAAGAGGGAAGAGGTGGCCCTTGCCATGTCACACAAGGCCTGTTGCACTATCCAGCTGAGTAGATGCTCCACTGTGGTGTACAAGCTGATCAGCTCAGTCATCCTTCCATAATGCCTAGCTGACCAAGATTTTTTGGCCCTTAGTGATTCTTATGAAGAATATATCATATTTAATTACTGCAGGCACTTTAGTACTTGACAAGTTTTTTCTGTAGTCTGCAGAATAGCGGCCTTAAAATGTTACCTGATCTATAGATCAGATCTGACTTCACTCATTGCTGACACTAAAGTCCAATATGGATTTCAGTCATTCTAGCCCATTGCTAAACCATCCACAGCTGTTGTATCAAGAAAAACATGCCTTTTTTCACCCCTAAAGATCCTGAATGCTTCCAGAAAAGCAGGAAGCATATTTGGTCTTATTCTGAAGACAGAAGTGGTGAATCATATTTGTCTTCTTGATAATTTTTTCCAGTGTCAATTTTTCTTTAAAATTTTCATTTTGATTTGTTTCTTCAGCTTCCCATTGAGAATTTGCTTTCCCACAAAATTTAATAATCATGTAGAATTGCCTTTTTCCTGTAGTTCTTCTAGATTTTAAGATGTGATCTCACACTCATGTGATGATTTTAAATGAAGCATATTCATCCTCTCCTCTAGGACTTTTTTTCCAGTCTTTGAATACTTTTTTTACATCTTCTCCTTGATTGTTTGTAAGAGCACAATAAGTGAGGAATCTTGGAAGGCTTGCAGAGATTTCTACAAGCATGCGAGTTCTTTCCATAGCATTGTGGAATACATGACTTCTTGTGTATTAGCACCATACTCTGCTCTCTCATTTCATACTCTTGCATTTTTCATGAACAGAAATGCGCAAGGGAAGAAGTAAAGGAGTAAAACTGCACTTTTTTTTTGGTTAAAGGTCCAGGAGCATCTCACTCTGAATGCCAGGAGACATACTGTGGACCTTACCCAGAGTCTGAGCCTGAAGTGAAAGCAGTGGCTCGCTTTGTCAGAGACCACAAGGACACCATTAAAGCCTACATAACCATGCACTCCTATTCCCAGTTGGTGTTGTTTCCATATTCTTACACTACGAACAAAAGCAAGGACCATGAGGAGCTGGTAAGTCTTCCCACCTCCTGAAGTTTCACACTTATCTCAGAACTATTCACCCATCTTGGTCAGTCTTATAATAAGGGAATCACTATGCTGTGAGGCTCAAGAATTAGGAAATGATATTTTTTTGATGTTCTTAACAACTTTAAAAAGTCTGGTTGGTCTAGTAGTGTGTAAGTCAGCAAGCTGCTTCTAAAGGCTAAAGAAAAATGAAAATATTTATTCCAGATTGATTATACATCAACAATACCTAATATGTTGAAGCTGCTGCTAGAAGAGCGGAGTCCTGTTGTTCTGGACATCTTGAAAATATATATATGTGCAAATTCTTCATTATGTTTTATGGTTTATATAAACTGTGAAATTAACTGGGTGTGTTACACTAAAAACACCCTTTACATACCTAAGCAATGAGGTATTCTGGTGGATACTTGCTACTTTTATTAAGGCTTTTGTTAGGGATACTTATTTAAAATTGTCTTAGTGGCAGGATGGAAAATATATCCTGCATATGTAGAATTTTACTTTCTTGAACCACCAAATGACACAGCACAAACTCTCACTGAAAACAACAGAGTTCAAAACAGAACAGTTACTCTTTCCCGGTAAAGCAGAGAGAGGTGTACTGATTCTGGGCATTTCAGTCTTCTTCATGGCTTAAGAGCAGGGTTCTCTCAAAATATTTTCCTGCCATATTGTCAATATTACTTAAACAAAGAGTGACTTAAGTACTGTGGCAGAAAAGCAAAAAATATGAAATGAATGAGAACAAATGGTTTGACAATTTACTGCCAGAAGCGGGGATAAGGTCCCATCCATACTTTTTATCTATCTACAGCAGAAATGCAATCTGTAGCATGGGCATACACTGAAAACTTTTACCACATTCAGTAGGTTTCCTAGAACCTTTTATATGATTATTTAACTAATGTGAAATCCTGAGCACACTGTTAGTAAATTCTAACTGTGTACATATTATCTATTGTCACAAGGCCTTAAAGAGAATAATGTTTTGTTTAATTTCAGGAAAGTCTGGCACAGAAAGCAGCTAAAGCTATAAAGAGGACAACTTGGAAAACTTACAGACCTGGTGCTGGTGCACAAACAATCTGTAAGTATGACTTTACTGCAATGAAAGGCAAGACAGTATATCCTTGCTAGCATCAGAAGACAGCTTTTGAACAGAAAAGGTTCTGGTTTCAGGCAATTTTTCTATTTTCCCTTCCTCACATAGATTTAGCTCCTGGAGGGTCCGACGACTGGGCTTATGATCTTGGCATTAAATATTCTTTTACCTTTGAGCTTCGTGACACAGGAACTTATGGATTTTTGCTTCCTCCTCGAGAAATCAAGCCAACTTGCTTAGAAGCACTTTCTGCTGTCAAAGAGATAGCTCAACACGTTCTACAAAATTTGTGATGTTGAATATAATTTATTCCAGCTTGACTGCATGTAGTTACTTATGAAAATGTAATTAAAAAAAAAGCTTGCTCCTTTATTAAAATTCTTTCTACATAGGCAAAACCCCGCAATGACTGCACTCCCTGTATTTTAGAACTCATCAGCTTTTTTCAGCCATACTTATATACCTATATCTACAATGGTAGCTCACTGCACCACAAGTATAATGGAGAAAGCGCAGTGTAAGGGGAAAAAAGCATACGTGTCCCACTAGGTAGTGGGAACTCCAGGTGAAAGGGTCTCTGACTGACACAGGGCACACTGGGCAGACTCCATCCTCAGCAGAGATTCCCCCATTTAGGTCATTTGTGTTATTATAGGACTTCATTACAAGAGAACAACCTACTTATCACATCCCTTGTGCAACAGGAAGGGTGGTCACAGCAAGGCGAGGACACACAAGTGGCCAAACCACCGAGTGGCAGTGCCCAGAGGCTGCTCCGCTACAACTAGCCGAGGCCATCCACCCGGCAGCCAAGGGCTTGCTGCAGCACAGCACTGGCCTGAAGACTCTGTAAGGTGACAGGACAAGGGGCGATGGTTTTAAATGAAAATTGGGCAGGTTTAGATTAAGAAAGAAGTTTTTTTACAGTAAGGGTGGTGTGGCACTGACACAGGTTGCCCAGAGAGGTGGTGGATGCCCCAGCCCCAGAAACATTTATGGACAGGTTGGATGGGGCTCTGAGCAACCTGTTCTAATTGAAGCTCACGGAAACAGATTCATTGAGGTTGGGAAAGACCTCTGAGACCACTGAATCCAAGCTACAGTCCAATACCACCCTGTCAATTAGACCAGGGCACTGAGTGCCATGTACAGTATTTCCTTAAACACCGCCAGGTAAGTGATTTCACCACCTCCCTAGGCATCCATTCCAATGTTTAATCATCCTTTCTGTGAAGAATTTTATTCCTAATGTACAACTTGAACCTCTATTGGTGCAGCTTAATACGAAGTCTTCTCGTCCTGTTACTTGTTCCCAGGGAGAAGACCTGGCTAAATCTCCTTTCAGGTGGATGTAGGGAGCGATAAGGACACTCCCGACC